>PVIC010004821.1:12337-45276 GCA_004025085.1 Thryonomys swinderianus | reverse complement strand
GGTAGCTCACGCCTGTAATCCCAGCACTCGGGAGGCAGAGACAGGAAGATTGCTGAGTTCGAGGCTTGCCTGGGCTATATAGTGAGCTCAGAGCCAGCCTGAACTACAAAGCGAGACCCTGTCTCAAAAAAAACCCCAAAAAACGCCGGGCGTGGTGGCTCCCGCCTGTAAACCCAGCACTCAGGAGGCAGAGGCAGGAGGATTGCTGAGTTTGAGGCTTGCCTGGGCTACATAGTGAGCTCAGAGCCATCCTGAGCTACAAAGTGAGACCCTGTCTCAAGAAAAAAAAAAAAAAAAAAACCAAAAAACAAAAAAAAAAACTTGTTTTCCTGTCTTCAAATTTTAGTGTATTGTGTTTTTATTTTCATTCAATTAAAATTTTCTGATTTCTCATGAATTCTTATTTCCTCTATAGATTATTTTAAAATATGCTATTTAGTTTTCAGGTATTTGAAAGGTTTTATTACTGGTTTCTAATTTAATTTTATTATTATCAGGGAGCACACTTGGTATTATCTTTGTTTGAATCATATTGACATTGATGGGATACATGCTGTGGCAAGCACATAGAGCCCTCTCTGCAGTTGTCTTTTCTAAAATCTCCAATTGTGCTTTTCCTTTTTCAAGTCCATCTTCTCTTCCATCATCTGCATTGCTTCTTGTTTATTGATAACTTATTACTACTTTATATGCATGTAAAAAATTTTTATTTTTACTTTTGGTACTCAGGATCAAACCTAGGACATTGTACTTTTGAGGCAGGTGCTGGAACTACTGAGCTAAATCCCTGCCCCCACATGGAAATTTTTTATTGGCTGCTCAGACCTGTGAATTTTAATATAATAATGCAATTTTGTTGTATTCTGTTAAAGATCATTTCATTGTGTTCTGGTGTAGAGTTAAGTGACTTGTAGATTAGTTTGATCCTGTTGAGGCTTACTTGGGGCAGATCTAGAGCATCTTTATTCCATGGCCAGTTTGCAACTTTTCTCTGCCCAGTTCTCATATACACAAGATCTCTGCTCTGGCTAGTGGGAGCACAAACTATTCCTAGCCTTGCATGAACTATGGGACTTGTTCAGCCTACTGCTTTCCAGTGGTTCTTTCTCTGGCCTCAAGTTTTGTACATATAAATTGGCATCAGCCACAAACTTGAGGGAATCCCTCTGTGGCTCTCCAGTGCTTTCTCCTTGTGCATGTTCCTTCTCTCCAGTACTTGTGTCCTGTAAATTCTAGCTGCCTCTCACACCCTTGTTGGTGTCTTTTCCATCGGTGAGATTGTTGAACTCATTTTCACTATGTCCATATACATGCTGCAGCTTGGAAACTACCACCAGGCAGTATGTTGGACAGGTAGGACTCAGTTTGTCCATCTGTCTCTTCTCAGAGGTGCTTGACTATGCTGCCTTTTGTTGAAAAATCTTGTCTTAAATGCTCTGTTTAGTTTTCTAGTTGTTTGTAATGGGAGGTTCTGTGGCTGTGTTAGTTTTGATTCTCATTAGTTTTTAATAGGGTTTGTTTTGTTTTGTTCTTTGTTTTTGTTTTTGAGACAAGGTCTTACTATGTAGTCCAGGCTGGCCTTGAACTCAAGGCAATCCTGCCTCTGCTTCTGCTGGGATTATAGGCATGTGCACCATGCTTGGCTAGTTTTTTTTTTCTTCTTCCTTACCCCCAGGTTTTTTTTTTTTTTTTTTTTGAGACAGGGTCTCACTTTGTAGTTCAGGCTGGCCCTGTGTTCACTATGTAGTCCAGACAAGCCTCGCACTCAGAATCCTCCTGCCTCTGCGTCCCAAGTGCTGGGATTACAGGCTTGAGCCACCAAACCCGGCATTTGTGGTATGTGGTACTGATTGCTCATGGGTGTGAGTCACCAAACCCAGTATTGTATGTGGTTACCAGAATTGAACCAGGTACCTTGTACTTGCTAGGCAGGCACTAGAACCACTAAGCTAAATCTCCAGCCCTAATTTTTTTTTCCCCACTATTTTTTCTTCATTCCTTGCCACTCCCAGGATTATTATATTTGGTTTTAACAATGTTTATTTTCTAATTGAAATATAATTCACATACCATGAAGTTCACACAATTTTAAGCTGTGTAATGCATTGATTTCTAGGATATACATAAGTAGTGCAACCATTCCTACTGTCCTATTTCATATTTTCATCATCCCAAAACCAAATTCTCATGAATAGTCCCTTAGCTCCTACCCACTGCCATCTCTCACCTTGTAGCCATGGCACCTACTGTCTGTTCTGTATGGATTTGCCTATTCTGGACACAATAGTTTGTTTGTTTTTTAAACCTGTTTAGCAAAATGTATACATAGTATAGCATATGTTCATATTTCAGTCCTTTTTATGAATTACCATATTTTGTTTATCCTTTTTAAAGTTTATGTAAATTTGGCTTTTCTCCCTATTCTTTAGCTATTATAAATAGCACTATTTTGAGCACTTGTATAAGTTTAGTGTGGATATGTTTTATATATCTCTTGGATATATACCTGAGAGTGGAATTGCTGTGTCGTGTGCTAACTAATTTTTTGAGGGATTGCCAGTTTTCCAAAGCAATTCCACCCTCTTACAGTCTCACCAATGGTGTATGAGACTTTCATGTTCTCTATGTACTTACTTTTGTGGTCTCTTGATTATGTCTTCCCTAGTGGTGTGAAGTGTTAGCTCTTTGTGGTTTTGATTTATATTTTTCTATTAACTAATGATGTTGAGCTCATCTCATTCTTTTGTACTAGGGATATAACAGAATCCAGTACTCTGTAGTGGTCACCTTCCACCCCCATGGCTCATCTGAAATTTTACTCTTTCCTACTAATTTTAGATTGTGAATAAGTGGAATACAGCACTCATTGGCCTTATGACTTACTTTCGGGAGGCTGTAGTGAATACCCAGGAACTCTTGGACTTGCTAGTAAAATGTGAGAACAAGATCCAGACACGTATCAAGATTGGACTCAACTCCAAGATGCCAAGTCGATTCCCACCTGTCGTGTTCTACACCCCAAAGGAGTTGGGTGGACTTGGCATGCTCTCAATGGGCCATGTGCTCATCCCCCAGTCTGATCTCAGGTAGGGGTGGGTTGGAAATCTTTAGTGCTAGACTCTGTTCTTAGACCCTGAGGGAAATAGTGTTTCTTTACTTTTAGACTTGATGTTCATCTCTAATCTCGGTTGTTCAAAACAGGTGGTCTAAGCAGACTGATGTTGGTATCACACACTTTCGCTCAGGAATGAGCCATGAAGAAGACCAACTGATTCCCAACCTGTACCGCTACATACAGCCATGGGAGAGTGAGTTCATTGATTCTCAGCGGGTCTGGGCTGAGTATGCGCTCAAGAGACAAGAGGCCATTGCTCAGAATAGGTGGGTATTGAGGAGAGCATACCATTCCTGAGGTGGAGAGGAGGTGAACTTTGAGCCTTGTGTGGAGTTATGGGCAGAGCATGCTGTGTTTTTAAAGGAGTGAGAAGGTCCCCTTGTTCATGAAGAATGAGCTGTTTACATAAGGAAGTATTTAAACTGAAATCTTATTTTCTTGATCAGACGGCTAACTTTAGAAGATCTAGAAGACTCATGGGATCGTGGCATTCCTCGAATCAATACCCTCTTCCAGAAGGACCGGCACACACTGGCTTATGATAAAGGCTGGCGTGTCCGAACTGACTTTAAGCAATACCAAGTATGTGGAGGGGATTGTGGGAGGGTTTTCCTTAAACCTGGAGACCTGTTTACCATCCCAGGAACTCAGAACAGTAGGCACCCAGAATTTTGACCATAGCTGCCTTACTATCCAGGTTTTGAAACAGAACCCTTTCTGGTGGACCCACCAGCGGCATGACGGGAAGCTCTGGAATCTAAACAACTACCGTACAGATATGATCCAGGCTCTGGGTGGCGTGGAAGGCATTTTAGAACACACACTCTTCAAGGGCACTTACTTCCCTACCTGGGAGGGTCTTTTCTGGTAAGGACTTTCTTCTTTCACTGGGCCTGTCTGAGCTCATCCCTTCTGTGCTTTTGTGGTCTCATATAATATTTCCCAAATAATCATCACCTGGAAGTCACCTCACTTAGTTCTTCTGCTTCCTAGGGAGAAGGCCAGTGGTTTTGAAGAGTCTATGAAGTGGAAAAAGCTGACTAATGCTCAGCGATCAGGATTGAATCAGATTCCCAATCGTAGATTCACCCTCTGGTGGTCACCAACCATCAATCGAGCCAATGTAAGTGTGATTGGTAGACAAGGGAGATGGAAACTAAAAACGTGTTTCCTGAGAACCAGAGTCTCTTGATCTGTGATATCACATTCTCTTTCCTGCCAGGTATATGTCGGCTTTCAGGTACAGTTGGACCTGACAGGTATCTTCATGCATGGCAAGATCCCCACGCTGAAGATCTCTCTCATCCAGATCTTCCGAGCTCACTTGTGGCAGAAGATCCATGAGAGCATCGTTATGGACTTATGTCAGGTGGGCTAGAATTGAGGGATGAAGATAACAGAGTGAGGCCAGCTTGCTCATTTGTGTGTGGGAAATCCCCCTGTAAGCTCTGACGATGAGGGGCCTATTGCTTTGTTATCTTAAATTCTACCAACTAATTGTAAATAAGTTTTCATAGAAAATACATTTCCTCTTGTCTTCTAGGTGTTTGACCAGGAACTAGACGCACTGGAAATTGAGACAGTACAAAAGGAGACAATCCATCCTAGAAAGTCCTATAAGATGAACTCTTCCTGTGCAGATATACTGCTCTTTGCATCCTATAAGTGGAATGTTTCCCGGCCTTCATTGCTGGCAGACTCCAAGTAAGTGTTTTATGGCTAGCACCATGCAGCCCAGAACTTTAATGGTACTGTTCCTCTAGCATTATTACTTTAAGAATTGTCTTTGTCTGCCTTTCTTTCAAACATGGAACCCATCAGCATACCTTGTCAGATTGCTGGTTCTTTGGGGTCTTGCTGATCTGGAATAGGGCAGAAAGGATTGATGGCTTGGGGATTTAAGTATAATGGTTCTCATGGTTCTGGGGGCACCAGTTATACCTATGACTTCATGAAAAATGGATCTTTCTCCACCTTTAGAGATGTGATGGACAGCACCACCACTCAGAAGTATTGGATTGACATCCAGTTGCGCTGGGGAGACTATGATTCTCATGACATTGAGCGCTATGCCCGGGCCAAATTCCTGGACTACACCACAGACAACATGAGTATCTACCCTTCGCCTACAGGTGTGCTCATTGCCATTGACCTGGCCTATAACCTGCATAGGTAAGTTAGGCTCAGAAGCCTGTATTGCTCTTTCGCTTCATACCTTAATGTAAATGTGTATTTTGGGTTGCCCAAGTGAGATGAGGTTTGGTCTTTTGCTCTCTGAATCACTGACTCTCTTCCCTGCATTACTTTGCATTAGCAGATTATTGTCCATGTGGCAAATAGTCTTTGTTCGTTTGTAGTGTTACATTTTATCTTGATCTTGGGGCTGACAGCTTAGCCTTAACTTTTCTTGCCTGGTCCATCTTCACAGTGCCTATGGAAACTGGTTCCCAGGAAGCAAGCCTCTCATACAACAGGCCATGGCCAAGATCATGAAGGCAAACCCTGCCTTGTATGTGTTACGAGAACGAATCCGCAAGGGCCTTCAGCTCTATTCATCTGAACCCACTGAGCCTTACCTGTCCTCTCAGAACTATGGTGAGCTCTTCTCCAATCAGATCATCTGGTTTGTGGATGACACTAATGTCTACAGAGTGACTATCCACAAGGTGAGTGTTAAAAGCAGTACAAAGGTGTGGGGCTCCATATGCCTACAGGAGGATAAGAGGGCACGCGTTTGTACACATTGTGGTGAAGCCATGCTAACTAAAGTACTCACTCTTTAGACCTTTGAAGGGAATTTGACAACGAAGCCTATCAATGGGGCCATCTTTATCTTCAACCCACGCACAGGGCAGCTCTTCCTCAAGATAATCCACACATCTGTGTGGGCTGGACAGAAACGTTTGGGCCAGGTGAGCAGGTTAAAGGATACAGGCACCATAGAACCTTGCTGTCTCTTAATGATCTTTCTAAAGGGAGCAAATATTCTTTGGCTAATTAATATAGGAGGGTAGAGGCTCAATTTCTGTTTTCTTCTGTTTCACTTTTTAGCTGGCCAAATGGAAGACAGCTGAGGAAGTGGCTGCCCTGATTCGATCTCTGCCTGTGGAGGAGCAGCCCAAGCAGATCATTGTCACCAGAAAGGGCATGCTGGATCCGTTAGAGGTAAGAGGGTGGGTTAAGTAGAAGGAAGGAATTTCCGACTGAGACCTCCAGACTCTTTTTTTTTTTTTTTTTTTTGAGACAGGGTCTCGCTTTGTAATTCAGGCTGGCCCTGAGCTCACTATGTAGCCCAGGCAAGCCTCGAACTCAGCAATCCTCCTGCCTCTGCCTCTCGAGTGCTGGGATCACAGGTGTGAGCCACCACACCCGGCACTGTGGTATGTGGCATTGATTGCTGGTGGGTGTGAGTCACCATACCCAGCATTCTATGTGGTTACTGGGATTGAACTCAGGACCTTGCGCTTGTGAGGCAGGCGCTGGAACCACTGAGCTAAATCTCCGGCCCTCCAGACTCTTTTTTAATAGTGCTGGGGATCAAACCCAAGGCCTTGCACATGCTAGGCAAGTGCTCTTCTGTTGAGCTACATCCCAGCCCAGATTCTTTTTTGTTTTTGGTACCAGGGATCAAACTCAGGACTTGCAAGGCAGGAATGGTGCCAATAAGCTGAGTTCCCCAGCCCTAGACCCTCCTTTTTAAATCTTGGATTTGCTTTTGTCTTAGGTACATTTACTGGACTTCCCCAACATCGTGATCAAAGGCTCGGAGCTCCAACTTCCTTTCCAGGCTTGTCTCAAGGTGGAAAAGTTTGGGGATCTTATCCTTAAAGCCACTGAGCCTCAGATGGTTCTCTTCAACCTCTATGATGACTGGCTCAAGACTATCTCATCCTACACGGTAGGAAGCATCCTCAGGCAAAAAGTCTTTCTAGACGTAGTGGGTTTAGGTCAGGAAAAGACCCTGTGGTTTAGGTTTCCTCATAGTTTACTTATTTGCACCAGTTTCAAATTTTAAAGCTGCAAATTTTAAAGTTGGGGCAGGAATTCTGCTGACTAGTGAAAAGTTGGGACCTGATGGTTAAAAATCAATTCTTAGATTTTCTGAAAAGGTAAGAGAGAAAAGGGCAAACTCAAGCAGTGGACTTGCCCCCACTCTTCCAAATATCTTCCCAGGCTTTCTCCCGTCTCATCCTGATTCTGCGTGCCCTGCATGTGAACAATGATCGGGCCAAGGTGATCCTGAAGCCAGACAAGACCACTATTACAGAACCCCACCACATCTGGCCCACACTGACGGATGAGGAGTGGATCAAGGTGGAAGTGCAGCTCAAGGATCTGATCTTGGCTGACTACGGCAAGAAAAACAAGTGAGTGGTGGGACAGAGTGAAGAGTCAAAAAAGAATGAGGTAGGAGTTCTCTATCTCAGTTCTGGGATTCAGAGGCATCTACCTACATTCAGAAGTTTCTCACATTGTCGTGGAAAGTCCTATAGAAGAAAAGCGGGGCCTTGTCCTCTGTTAGGGTGTTTTCTTGTGAAAGAAGTGGAGGGCTCAGTGGTTCCAGTGCCTGCCTAGCAAGAGCAAGGTCCCTGGTTCAATCCCCAGTAACCACCTACAAAACCAGGTGTGGTGACTATGCCCACCATCAATCAGTACCACATGCCACAGTGCCGGGCATGATGGCTCACACCTGTAATCCCAGCACTCGGGAGGCAGAGGCAGGAGGATTGCAGTGAGTTTGAGGCTTGTCTGGGCTACATAGTGAGTTAAGGCCCAGCCTGAACTATAAAGCGAGACCCTGTCTCAAAAAAAAAAAGAGAGAGAGAAGTGGAAGATTTGGATGTTCAGTAGCCAGTAGGTACTCATGCAGAGTGTCATCCTGCGCTCATGTGTGACGAGTCCCCTGCTCTACACTTTCCTTAGAGGTGTCACTTGAGAATTATCTGGTCAATAATATGAATTACCCTTGTACTAAGTCATGTTCTAGCTATGAAGGCAAAAGTGTCTAAGGGGACAGGATCCTTGAGTAACTAACTCACTGTCCCCACAGTGTGAACGTGGCATCACTGACACAGTCAGAAATTAGAGACATCATCCTGGGAATGGAGATATCTGCACCATCCCAACAGCGGCAGCAGATAGCTGAGATTGAGAAGCAGACCAAGGAGCAGTCCCAGCTGACTGCAACTCAGACTCGCACTGTCAACAAACATGGTGATGAGATTATCACCTCCACCACCAGTAACTATGAGACCCAGACTTTCTCATCGAAGACTGAATGGAGGGTCAGGTAATGTGAAGAGCAAGAAGGCAGGGATGAGTGGGCCATGGTAGCATGAGCCTGTGATCTCTGCACTCTGGGAAGCTGAGGCAGGAGCATCACAAGTCGGAGCCCAGTGTGAGTGACTTAGCAAGAGCCTGTCCCAAAAATAAATTAGGGGGCCGGAGGGTTAGCTCAGTGGTTCCAGCGCCTGCCTCGCAAGCACAAGGTCCTGAGTTCGATCCCCAGTAACCACATATAATGCTGGGTGTGGAGACTCACGCCCACCAGCAATCAATACCACATACCACAGTGCCAGGTGTGGTGGCTCACGCCTGTCATCCCAGCACTCGGGAGGCAGAGACAGTAGGATTGCTGAGTTCGCAGCAGCTTGCCTGGGCTACATAGTGAGCTCAGGGCCAGCCTGAGCTACAAAGCGAGACCCTGTCTCAAAAAAAAAAAAAAATTAGGGCTGGGGATATATGCAGCTCAGTGCGAAGGCCCCAGGTTCAATCCCCAGTACTATGGCAGGGATGGAAAGCCCTAGTAGTACTGCCAGAGGTGCTTGGAATGGGGGTTGCTAACCATCCCTACCTGTTTTAGGGCCATATCTGCTGCCAACCTCCATCTACGGACCAATCACATTTATGTTTCATCTGATGACATTAAGGAGACCGGTTACACCTATATCCTTCCCAAGAATGTGCTTAAGAAATTTATCTGCATATCTGACCTTCGTGCCCAAGTAAGTGTGCTCAGCTGTGCATCCATATGTTGTATGCCCAAAACTCAGCTAATGTTGCCTGGAACCTGATGTGCTAGTTTCAAGATTAGTGGATGAATAATGACAGCACGGTGGCAGAAGGCTTTGGTGTCCATGATACAGCAAAGTATTTTATAAACCTGGATTGGCTCAGAGATTATGGGAGAGAATAGTCGGAAATAGATTCATGTTTGTTTATTAATAAATATGCTGTGTCAAATCTGTGAGATTAGATATAATGACACAGTTGGGGAAAGGCAGGACCCCAATCTCCTGCCAAATATGGGTAAAATCTAAATGTAGAATACTAAAACTGCAGGGTATTATAAGAATATATTAATGACCTCAAGATTTGGGTTACCTCCTTTAAAAAACATAAAACCTGCAATTCCAGCACTTGGGAGGCTAAAGCAGGAAGATTACGCACAAGTTCAAGGCTATCCTGAGCTACATACAAAATTATTCAAGGCCAGCCTGAATGATACAGCAAAACTTTTTCTGAAAAACAACACATAAAACAGATTATGCTTAAATAAAATTGTGACAAAGGGTATTATAAAAGACAAACTAAAAAATGAGAATTTTTTTTTTATATAGCAAGGTCTTGCTTTGTAGTTCAGGCTGGCTCTGAACTCACTGTGTAGCCCAGGCAGGCCTCGAACTAAGCAATCCTCCTGCCTCTGCCTCCCCAGTGCTAGGATTACAGGTATGAGCCACCACACCCAGCATTGTGGTATGGGTACTGATTGATGGTAGGCTTGAGACACCACGCCCAGTATTGTTGTATATGGTTACTGGGAATCAAACCAGGGACCTTGTGCTTGCTAGGCAGGTGCCGGAATCACTGAGCTATATCTCTGTCCCAAGAGAAAGAATTATTTATGTTACTTTGGAATAATGAATTAGTGTCTAGAAAAAGGCATTTTCTTTCTGTCTCTCTCCATTTATTAGGAAGAGGGAATTTTCAAGTTGATTTTTAAAAGATAACTATAGATGCTAGGGGCAGTGGCACATACTGTAATACCACACTAGAGGTAATTTAATGAGTCCCTGTTTCAATTTTTTTTTTTTTTTTTGCTTTTGTACTGGGGATCAAACTTAGGACCTTGCACTTAACAAGGTAGGTGCAGCACCACTGAGCTAAATAACTGACCACTATTTTAGTTTTTTAAAAGGGCTGGGAATATAGCTCCTTGGTAAAGTACCCTTAGGTTTAATCCCTCATAGTAGAGGGAAAAAAAATCTGTAGGAGAATGAGGAAAGATTAAGAAAAGAAATTTGGGCCCTGGATTTAGCTTAGTGGTGCTGGCATCTACTTGCCATGTGCCAGGTCCTGAGTTTGATCACTAATACCATATACCACAGTACCTGCTATGGTGGCCAACACCTGTAATCCCAGCACTCAGGAAGCAGA
Source organism: Thryonomys swinderianus (assembly GCA_004025085.1). Lineage (NCBI taxonomy): Eukaryota > Metazoa > Chordata > Mammalia > Rodentia > Thryonomyidae > Thryonomys > Thryonomys swinderianus. The sequence goes on along the minus strand of PVIC010004821.1, from coordinate 34,724 downwards.
GGCAGAAGTTTGCTGTGAGTTCATTGCTTGCCTGGGCTACATAGTAAATTCAAAGCCAGTCTGAAGTACAAAGAGAGATCATGTCAAAAAAAGGAAAAAAATAAATAAAAGTTCAAGAGTCAGCCTGAGGTTGTAGTTAAGTAGAACATAGTGTCCAAAAGAACCTGGACTCAATCCCCAGTGTGAAAGAAAGAAAGAAAGGAAGGAAAAGAAGGAAGGACTATAAATAGCAAATTTAATATAAAAAGATGCTCACTGTTAGTAATCAGGGCTATTCAGCCAACCATGGTGACACATGCCCTATCATCTCAGCACTCAGGCTAAATCAGGAGGATTGCCATGAGTTCAAAGCCAGCCTGAATGATATAAGATGACTATGCCTCAAAAACAACCACAACAGGGCTGGGGATTTATCTCTGATTCCAGCGCCTGCCTCACAAGTGCAAAGTCCCAAATTTGCCCCCTGGTACCAAAAAAAAGAAAGGAACATCAACAGGCCAGGCATGGTGGCACATGCTTATAATCCCACCACTTACAAGGCTGAGACAAGAAGATACCTGTGAATTTGCTACCAGGATAGGCTACATGAGAGTTAAATTCAAGGCCATGCTGAGGTACATAGTGAGACCCTGTCTCAAAAAAGTGTAATCAGTGCTACTTACATTTTATACAACACCATGTTGTAGCCATTAATTTGACATATTTGAAGATTACTAGTATCCTATGCAAAAGACTATAGAAAAGTGTTTTTTTTTTGTTGATAGCAATATAAAATTAAAATACCTCCTAGTGCTGGTTTCCAGATGTGTATTCGGCTTGTGAAAATTCATTGAGCGGTATGTTTGCTTATGGTTAGTGTCCTCAGTAATTACCAACTGGGGCACTTGTGAGCCTCAGGAGGTTTTAGTACAGGGAATCTGAAATGAGGTCCATACACAATTTTTAAAGAATTTATTGATTGAGTTTATTGTTATATTTTATACTTAATCACATTCAACGCTGAGAATTTGTACTTGCACATAATATACCTTGGTTTTTCCCATTCCTGTCTATGTGCCAAGCATTCCTCCAGGTGATTCTGATGCAAAGATTTTCTGGCCTATTCTTTGGTACTTTTAGTTCTTGAAATTAACAGGAAACACAATCCGACAGCCCAGACTCTACCTAGTGCTGAGAATAATAGCTTTGGTTCCTGACCACCCCTTTTTTCAGATCGCAGGATACCTGTATGGGGTGAGCCCACCAGATAACCCCCAGGTGAAGGAGATCCGCTGCATCGTGATGGTGCCGCAGTGGGGCACTCACCAGACCGTACATCTGCCTGGCCAGCTGCCTCAGCATGAGTACCTCAAGGTGAGGGCTGACGGAATGAGGGAGTGTGGGAGCTTGAGAAAAGGCTTCCTGCCATCAGAGAGGTGCTGAGAATGTTAGTCTCATAGGTGAGGTTTCTGTGGAGATGGGATTCTGAAGTTCTTACTGCTCTTTTTATCTGTAGGAGATGGAGCCCTTAGGTTGGATCCATACTCAGCCCAATGAGTCCCCCCAGCTTTCCCCCCAGGATGTCACAACCCATGCCAAGATCATGGCTGACAACCCATCTTGGGATGGCGAGAAGACCATTATCATCACTTGCAGGTGAGCTTGGCTCCTTGGAAGGAAATACGGTCAGGCAGGCGCTGCAGGCCGGGAGGGGGACAGGGGCCTGAGCGCACATCCTGTCCTCCCTCCCCAGCTTCACCCCAGGCTCCTGCACGCTGACAGCCTACAAGCTGACCCCCAGTGGCTATGAATGGGGCCGCCAGAACACAGACAAAGGCAACAACCCCAAGGGTTACCTCCCCTCGCATTATGAGAGGGTCCAGATGCTGCTGTCAGACCGCTTCCTCGGCTTCTTCATGGTCCCTGCTCAGTCCTCATGGAACTACAACTTCATGGGTAAGTGGCTGTTGGGGCCACAGCATAGAAGTGGGGATGAGTGGAGCCATCCCCTTAGCCCTTGGGACACAATCCCTTGGAAAAGGCCAGGGGCCCAGTGTGGGTGAGGCAGGAGGACCCTTGTTAACATTTCATGTTTGTCTCTAAGGTGTCCGGCATGACCCCAACATGAAGTATGAGCTGCAGCTGGCAAACCCCAAAGAGTTCTACCATGAAGTTCACAGACCCTCCCATTTCCTCAACTTTGCTCTTCTGCAGGAGGGCGAGGTCTACTCTGCCGACCGGGAGGACCTCTATGCCTAGTTCTCCCCTTGTCTGCTTGAGAGTCCCCAAAGGGCGGAGCCCATTCCCCTCACAGACAAGCTGGTGACATTCAGCAGCTTGAACCCTCTCCCTCTTGTTTTGTGCTTGTGTTGATGGCTTGTAATCCTGAGCAAAATGTTACAATAAATTTTGTATAAATGGGAGTTGGGGTGATGGCCTAAATTCCGAATGTGGTGGGTATGGCAGGGAGCCAGGACAGAGTGGTTGTCCACAGTGGGGTGCTGGTCTCAGCCTGAGGGGTTACAAGACCCCTTTATAAGGTTTCTGTTACTCCTAGTGGGGAAGCAAGCACGTGAGCTGCCCTCTGGGCAGGGGCTGTGGGGCCGAGGCCAATCCCCAGTATTCAGTCTTATCTCTGGCTGAAGCCCTGGTGGCCAAGTCCACCCCCTGACACAAGGGTGGAGCTTGGACCTGTGGCTGTGGGGAGGGTTTGCCTGAAGTGGCCACTTAAAAGCTCTGGGCCTCAGCTCCTGGACGCCTGCCTGGGAGTTGACCGTCTGGTTTCCTGTGACCTTGGGACTGAGGGGACAGGGCCCGGAGGGCCTAGGGCACCGACCCCTTCCCAGCGCCTTCTCAGTCGCTCCTCCCTGTCGCTGACACCCCGCCCCTGACAACCCAACCCTCCTGGGCTGGAATTGTTGGGCTTTTTCCTCCCCCAGTTGAGGGTAGGGGTGCCCTTGGCCTTTGGGGGAAATGGAGCCTAGAAGGGTGGCACCTGGGCCACCCAGCTGGGGGCCTCGAGGGGTCGAAGGGTCTGGGACGGCTGCAGAGCTCGTTTACCATCTAGCGGGGGCCCTGGGTGCGGAGCTGCAAGAGCTGGCACGCCGCTTCGGGCCCGAGGCGGCAGCCGGGCTGGTGCCGCTCGTGGTCCGGGCCTTGGAGCTCTTGGAAAAGGCCGCTGTGGGGCCCGCCCCGGACTCGGTGAGTGGCAGTGGCTTCCCCGCCCGCCCCGCGGGATCGGCAGACCCTGAGCCCCATCCCGGTCCTGCCCAGCTGCAGGTCTCCGCGCAGCAGGCCGAAGTGGAGCTGCGGCGGCTGAGGGAGGAAAACGAGAACCTCCGCAGGGAGGCGCGCGCCGGGCCGCAGGGTGAGCGCAGGCCCCGCCAGCACTGGCACGGGGTGGGCTGGGGGTCGGCCAGGGCCTCCGCTAAGGACGCCCCTTCCGCAGAGGAGCGCGCGCTGCTGCGACAGCTCAAAGAGGTGACGGACCGACAGCGGGACGAGCTCCGGGCGCACAGCCGCGACCTGCTGCAGCGCAGCCAGGAGACCGAGGCGGTGAGGCCTGTCGCCAGCAAGGCCCGGGGCGGGGCTGTGGCAGGTCTGGCACCCGCCCTCCAGCTCAACCCCTTCCTCTGCCCACAGTTGCAGGAGCAGCTACAGCGCCTCCTGCTGGTGAACGCGGAGCTGCGCCACAAGCTCGCCGCGGTGCAGGCGCAGCTGCGGGCTGCACAGGACCGCGAGAGGGAGCGCGAGCTGCTTCCGGAAGGGGCTCAGGAGCCGGCTGAAGGGCAGAAGCAGGAGCCCCAGGGGCCGCCCCCTGAGGACCCGGTGAGTGCCAGAGGAAGGTGGGACCCCTCTTGTTCCAGAACTTAGCACTTGTTGGGCTCTGGGCCCTGTGTGCGCCGTGCCACACAGCGGGTCCACAAGAAGTCAGAAGGCGGAACATGGGTCTGTGTCCCAGCTGGTTGCAGCGCCCCACGCAGGCACAGCATTGTCCTGTCTTCTGTTGCAAGCTTGTATCTCTAGTGTCCCTGCTGGGCATTTCCCTTGGGCATTCTTGTGATGGCCCTAGGTTTTAGGGGAGGGCTCTTCCTCTCTTGCCCCAGGTGGATGCCTCCCAGCAGCCAGGTTCCCCGGCGGCGGCGGCAGAGGCAGGGCAGCGTGGCTGCAGCCGGGAGGAGCTGAACCAGATCCTCCAGGAGAGGAATGAACTCAAAACCAAGGTGTTCCTGCTCAAGGAGGAGTTGGCCTACTTCCAGCGGTGAGGGCCTGGGAAGGCCAGGGGACTCCATTCACATATGTTCCTGGGCCACAGGTCACCCCTCCTCATTCTTTGAGTCATTGTATATCCAGTGATATATCCAGGTCCTGGCACTGAGATGACGTAGCTCTTGTCCTCCTGGAACTTCATCCACACAGAGGAGGGGGGCAGTGAAAAGAGTCACAGGAGCAGCAGCAGCACACAGGGAGCTATTCCTGGGCTGGGAGCTGCTTAAGCAAAGATCTGAGAGGTGTGAGCAATGCGGAGTGCTCCAGGTATCAGAAGAAGGGTACCTGCGGGAGCCCCACTGCTTCTTCCTTCCCCTGCCTGTCTCCCTAGGGAGCTGCTCACAGACCACAGGGTCCCCATGCTTCTGCTAGAAGCCATGAAGATAACTGTAAGGAAGCAGCGGAAGAAGATCAAGGCCAAGATGTTAGGGATACCAGAGGAAGCAGAGAGCAGGTGAGATGCTCCCTGAGCCAGCCCTCGCGAGTTCTGCTGAGCTTGTCAACCCAGCATGGCCACTTACTGCTTTTGCTGAGCTAGAATGCTCTCCTCGCCGAGCCATCTGACCTAGACTCATCGCTTCTTGGACCTGCCAATCCGTCCTGCTTATCTCTGAGCCTGCTACTCTAATCAGGTTGCCTTTGGGCCTGCTAGTCATGCCCCGACCTGCTATTCAGCCTGCTGACCTTCTTTCTAGATAACTGCTCCCACAAGCCCTGCCTGCTACACATCTGCCCAAGACACCTGCCAGTACTGCTTTTCCAAATTCATTTTTCAGTTTCCTGGGTGGGTCTGTTTGTTAGAGAGGCTACAGCCATTTCAGGGGCCTGCTGTCTGCCAGGCTTTAAAGTAAAAGAGCTTTAAGATAATCTGGCACCTCTCCAGTGTCTCCTTTTCTCCAGTTTGGAGGAGAAGGGCTGGAGCAGCGGGGCCCATGTCTCTTCCCGTGCTGTTCCTGAGCCCTGGGTGGCTGTTCAACGTGAGCCAGACTGCATTGGGCCACACACAGCCCTTGCATCATCTCTCTTAGTGATGATGAGGATGGCTCGTGGTCTCCACTCTCCAGAGATAAGGAAGATGACCCCCCACCTCCTGACTCCAGAATCCAGAGTTTGTATGTCGAGGGAAGGGGCAGGGAAGGAAGTGGGAGAAGGAGGAACCCTACCTGGTTCTGCTGCACACCCCTCTTCCACTCTGCTACCTCTAGCCCTGCCGTCCTGAGCGCTGACATACCCTCCCTCCTGTTTCTCTGTCCCCTGGCCTCGTGCTGTTCCCTCTCACTTCTGTCCTCTCATACCACTCCCTGCCCTCAGCCCATATCCTTGACTTCTCTGGCTTCCTGGCACCAAATAGCTTTTGGTTCTCCTTCTAGCTTTGGCCTGTGGTATCGGGGTGATGGAGAGGCTTCTCAAGCTAAGACCAGCAGCACCTCTCCCATCCAGATAGGGGGAGAAGAGGAAGCCCCCCAGCAACCTTCCTTGGAGTCCGTTGGCAGCCGTCAAGCCACTGATTCCTGAGTCGCCCTGCTCCACGCTCAGGGAACATCTTGGTCTGAGGTCTTAGCCGCCCCAGCGGTGTGACATTGGGATCTGGATGTGGCTGGGTGTGTGACCACAAATGAGGACAGGGCCTGCACCTTTGCAGCCTTCCCGGAGTTCAGCTCTGGTCCTAGACTGGAGTGCTGGGGAGTTCTGCTTGCCTCCCTTCCCCGACATGCCGAACTGAGCCTCAGGGCCACTGTACAGTTCTTCCCTGAGTTTCTTCATCCACGAGACCGAGGACTGACTACCGACTGCCCAGGGGTTTATGCTGGTGGCCTGAGCTAAGCTAATAAAGCAGCTGCCCCTCAGCACCAGTGACTGCTCCACGTCTGTCTGTCAGTGGTCTGCACCACCTCTCATTAGGCCAGGTGCAGAGCAGGCTGAGGTCTCCTCACAGAGTCCTCATGGCCGGGCGCGGGGTGGGAGGCTCTGCCCAGCTCTCACCTGGCTTGGAGGGTATGGCCTGATGGAAGGTCACAGCTCTTCCTCCTCCCCAGCCCTTGGCCTGGCCCCTGCGGACCTCATCATCAGTCTTTCTTTCATTTCTAAACGTCTAGTTTTCCCAGTGTCCATCAGGCTCAGGGAGGAGCCACACAGCAGTCCACCCCTTGGGCCTGGTTTCCTCAGGAAAAGCCTTGGGAGGAAATAGGGAGGGAGCTGGAAGCTGAGAGAGCCAGATTAGCCCGGGCCCTCCCACTGCACTGGCCGCCATGGGGCTGGAGCTGCTACTCCCACTGCTGCTGCTTTGGACTCAAGGGACCCAAGAGTCCAAGCTGGACCCCGAAGGGCAGAACGTCTGCAAGAACAGCAGGTGGGTCCTATCGGAGTCTGATGGGAATTGTGACTGAACTAAATTTCTTTTGTTTTATTTTGAGTCAGGGTCTCACTGTGTAGTCTGGACTGGCCTTTAGTATAGCCCAGTATATCTCAGGCTAGCCTCACACTCAGCGGGGTTCTCCTGCCTCAGCCTCCTGAGTGCTGGGATTACAGGCGTGTGCCACCCCACCCAGCAACAGAACTAAATTGAAGCGTTTCAAGAATGGGGATATGGGAAAATCATGGGGTGGTAGGAAGGAGGATTTCAAAGGCAGCCTGGGGAGTGTCAGAGCAGATAATGGGAAGGCCAGTGAAGGAGAGGGGCAATCCAGGGACACGGGTTCAAAATACTCCTGGGCTGTGAGGCCAGTGCTCAGTGTCCCAGTAGGGCTGAGCAGACCCCCAGACTTCAGCCAGAGGCAATGATCTCCTTGTCAGGGCTGGTCTACCCCTCCTGACCCCCTTTTGCCCCACAGCGCCCTTGCCAAACTCCAGTGCTGTCCAGGCTGGAAGCAGAAAGATCGAGAATGCACCATCCGTGAGTAGCCAAAGAAAAGGGAGGACATAGCCCAGTGACAACCCTTCCTTCCTACCGTTTCCCTCCCGAGGCCTTGACACACGCATCGTCCTATGACACACACGCATCCCCGCCCTGAAAGGTCGGGTGACTTGAGGGAGCAGAGCTCTAGGAATGGGTGAGAAGGGTAGGGGGGCCCCTTGGTCCAGTGGGTCCCAGCTCTTTCAACCGGTTGATTTTTCAGCCATCTGTGAGGGGCCGGACGCCTGTAGGAAAGACGAGGTATGTGTGAAACCAGGCCTCTGTCGGTGCAAACCTGGATTCTTCGGGGCCCAGTGCAGCTCCCGTGAGTCTCAACCACAGGACGAAGTTGCTGGATGTCCAGCCGGGGGGCGGGGTGGGGCACAGCAACTGTAACTGAAGGCACAGTAAGTGCAGAGCACCCCGAATCCCCTGAGGAAATTGAGGCCCAGAGACAGGATATTATATTTTCTAGGGAGATGCTCTGAACCATCAGGTTTTCCCCATATCCACGAGACCTTCTCCACCAGAGACTTTCGCCTTCTGCTTCAACTTCAGGAAAGATCCCTATGACAGGCCCTGCTATAACTGCAAAGTGGATGCACTCTTGGTCTCCCCACACACACTGTATATATATAGGTGAAGGGTGGAAGGAGGCCCAGGGCTGGGCTGCCTGCGCACTGTAGCAGGAGGAAAGACCCCAAGGGGTTGGTGGGTCCACAGCCTGGGGCAGGCACTAGCCATTGCTGAGTTGGACACTGGGGAAAATAAGGCTTTTTCTGACTCTGGTGGGCAGCATCCACCTGAGATCCGGAGGAACACCAGGGTGCGGGGCGGGGTCTCTACAGGGAGGGAGAGGGGCTTGAACGAAGCCACACCCACCTCTGGGCACATCCCATTCCACTTAGGAGGATCCGTGTTCCGGAATGTAAGGTGGAAACTGGCCCAAGGCTGGGGCCCAAGGCTGGACATTTCTGTAGTTTAGAGTCTGAGGCAGGAAACGAGCTGTGTCCAGAAGGACAGGCTGCCACACGTTTCAGTATCTGTCCCTGGCTCTTGGAGGGCAGGCTGGTACCCTCCTTCCTGGAGGAAGGGGCCGGCCAAGGGTCTGTGCCCGGCCCTGAGCCTGCTCTGTCCCCTCCAACTCCATAGCCTGCCCGGACCAGTACTGGGGCCCCGACTGCCGTGAGACCTGCTCGTGCCACCCCCATGGCAAGTGCGACCCAGTCACAGGCGTGTGCCGGTGCCAAGCTAACCGCTGGGGCAGCAACTGTGAGTTCCAGTGCTCCTGCGGGCCCCACGGACATTGTGACCCCAAGACTGGCCTGTGCCGCTGTGACCCGGGCTGGTGGTCGGACACATGCCGCCGCCAGTGCAGGTGCAGCCGTTCCGCGCGCTGCGACGTGGCCACGGGGAGCTGCCTGTGCCTGCCAGGCTGGTGGGGCGAGCGCTGCAGCTTCAAGTGCTCCTGCCACACGTCGTCATGCGCACCCGACACGGGCCGCTGCGTCTGCAAACCCGGGTGGTGGGGGACCGACTGCAAGCGGCCGTGCAGCTGCGTGCATGGCTTCTGCATGAGCAGCAATGGCCAGTGCATCTGTGAGGTCGGCTTCCAGGGCACCAACTGCGACCAGCCCTGCACCCCGGGCCGCTACGGCCTGCTGTGCCACCAGAGGTAAGCCGGCGGGTGGGGCGAGGGAGGGAGGCGCGAGAGGAGACCAGGTGAGGCAGGCAGAGGTAGTGTGTGCAAGCAGCACACCGGGTGGGCGCGAAGGGAGAGGCCAGAAGAGGAAGGGAGGCCCAGTGCTGCTCCCCAAAAATACAAGACAGCGAAGAAAGGAAAGAAGAACTTTGATGCCCCTCAGTCCATCCCTGCCTCCCCCCCTTTTATCCCACTACTTTTTTAAGGTACTGGTACTAGCAAACCCTATGCCGAGGAAGGATTCATGTGACAAGAGAATGTCAAGGTCCCTTTAAAATTCACTGGTGGGCCAGGGACATAGGTCAGCTGCACTGAGGCAAGCCCAAGGTCCTGAGTTCAATTCCTAGTAGCAGAAAGAAAAAAAAAAGACTCTACCAGGCATTGTGGCTCACACACTTGTAACCCCAGCACGTGGGAGGCTGAGGCAGAGAATCTACATGAATTCAAAGCCAGCCTGCATGACGCAGCTCAAAAAAAGAAAAAAATTTCTGACTCCAAACATTTGACAGGCTTCTCACACAAAAAGAAACCACATCCTACCTAATACATATAATACATATTTTTAAAAATTTCAATAATTTAGTTTTGGGCCAGGGATTTAGCTCAGTGGTTCCGGTGTCTGCCTGGCAAGTGCAAGGTCCTGAGTTCGATCCCTGATACCACATACCACAAAGCCAGGTATGGTGGCTCACACCTATAATCCCGGCACTCGGGAGGCAGAAGCAGCAGGATTGCTGAGTTTAAGGCTTGCCTGGGCTACATAGTGAGTTCAGGGCCAGCCTGAACTACAAAGCAAGACCCAGTTTCAAAAAACTAAAAAAAAATGATAAAAAACAAAAACAGGGATGTCTGTAGTGAGTTCTGTCTTTTGAAGAGCCATCATGTTTTGATAAGTCAAACCAAAGTTGAACTCTCCACAGTTTCCGTGTCTTTTTAGGTTCCTTCATGTGCCCAAAATAAATGTCACCTGGGCGGGTCTGGTGGTGCCTGAGGTGAAAATAAAGAACACTTTTAAATGCACCCTTTTAAAATAAGTTTGCAGGTTCACTAACTGCTGTTAGAGAAAAAGAATTTTCAGGACAATCAGTAAAGAAACATGAGAAGGACTTATTAGGGCGGATATAGGATACACTCAAGAGCAAAGTACAAGTCTTAAGAGAAATGATGCACCTTTTTTTGTGTTCTTTCAGATAGGGTTTGATTATGTAGCCCAGGCTGGTCTTGAACTCATCATGTGGCCCAGGCTGGGTTCAAATTCACAGCAATCCTCCTATTTCAGTCTCCCCAGTACTGGAAAAGTTGTGGGATTTTTTGGTTGTACTCGTGCTTACTCGAGAAAGAGAGAGAGAGAGTGTGTGTGTGTGTGAGAGAGAGAGAGAGATGTGTGATACTGAGGATTGAACACAGAACCTTCATACTGAGCTGCACCTTCAGCCCTTTTTTTTTCTCTTTTATGCTTAAGCCTTTTTTTTTTCTTTTGCTGGCTCTGAGTTCATTATGTAGCTCTGTCTGGTCTCTTCCTTTCTTTTCTTTTTTTTTTAAAATTCAGCACCAGGTATTGAACTGGTCTGATCTTGAATTTACAGAATTCCTCCTGCCTCAGCTTCCTGAGTGTTGGGATTATAGTCATGCACCACCATACCCAGTTGGGCTTGAATTTATGATCTGCCTGCCTCCATGAAATAAAAATTTAACCAGATAACACATTATTACCTTTACTATCAACACACACACACTGTAAATATTTTCTTTTTTCTAAATGCTGATCAGAGCCAGTGTGGTGGCACATGCCTGTCATCTCAGCACCCTGGGAGACCAAGTTAGGAGGATCACAAATTTGAACCCAGCCTTGGTAACTTTGCAATTTAGCAATTTGACCATGTCTCATAATAAAAATGGCTGGAGAATGTACCTCAGTGCAAAGTCCCTGGATTTGATTCCCCAGTACTACAAAGATAGATGGATGAATAGATAGATAGATGATAGATAGATAGATAGATAGATAGATAGATAGATAGATAGATAGATAGATAGATACTGGTTAATATCAGCTAAACTAATTTTTTAAAATCTCCTTTCTCGCCAGGTGTGGTGGCTTATGCCTATAATCTCAGAATTTGGGAGGCAGAGACAGGAGGATTGCTGAGTTCGAGGCTTACCTGGGCTACATAGTGAGCTCAGGGCCAGCCTGAACTACAAAGTGAGACTCTGTCTCAAAAAAAAAAAAAAAACCTCCTTTCTCTACAATGAATCTGACACAAGTTACTATTAAGTGCCAATGGGAAATTAAAATGAGTTAAAGGTGGAATTTGTCTTTTTCCACAGTATATCTTATTCATACAGTTCAGCAAGTTTTGGCTGTGCCGCACAGTACAGTACTGTAGCTTTATGTCCTGCTGTACATTACAGTACTACATGTAAGAGTTATGTAAGTAAAAGCAAAGTCATAAAAAACCCAAACCAAACAACTTTAATATGTGTTCTAAAATGAAAATTTGGTATGTAACTTGAGACAGACTGTAAATGTGAAGTTTTGTTTTGTTTTTTAAGAATTGGGATTGCCCAGGCATTGTGGTGTATACCTGTAATCCCAGCACTTGGGTAGTAGTGGGATCACTGAGAGTTCCAGGCCAGCCTGGGATATATAATGAGTTTGAGACCAGTCTGGATTACGCAATGAGACCCTGTCTCAAAGAAACAAAATGAAACAAAATTCAAGCATGGTGGCTCACCCCTGTCATCCCAGGACTCAGAAGGCAGAGCCAGGACAGAGCCAGGGTGATCTCTGCAAGTCTGAGGCCAGCCTGGGCTACAGAGTGAGTTCAAGCCTAATCTGAACTGTAGAGTAAGACTTTGTTTCAAAGGAAAATGAGAGAGAGAGAGAGGGAGGGGGGAGGGGGAGAGAGAGAGAGAACATGTGACTGACTCTTACCTCTTGCTGTGTTGCTCAGGCTGGTCTTCACCTCTGGGCTCAAGTGACCTAGTGCCTCAGTGTCCTGAGTAGATTTGACTCTAGCCACACGCCTCTGTGCCCATCCTTTATTTTTATGCATTTTCATCTCACAGGATAGACAGTAAACCACAGATTCCTGTCCTCAGGGATGTATGGTGTGGGAAGGAGAAGGGAAAGGAGGAGGAATGGAAGGTTGGGAAGGACAGAGGTGGAAGGTGGGAAGGGAACGTGACGGCCCTGGCTGGGGTGATAGCCCTGGTGACTCTGAGACCCCCGGAAGAATGGGTCACAGATCATCTGTCCAAACCTTTTCATAGTACAGCATGGAGAAACAGGTTTGAGCCAGCAGCCTGGGTGAGCCAGTGGTATCCTGAGTGCTCTGCAGCGCCCCTAGTGGCTGGAGTGGGCAGTGTATTGCTGAGGGGTTGGCATTACATCCCTCCTGGCTCCCACAAACCCTTTCTCTTGCAGATGCGGCCACTGCAAGCAAAATATGCCGTGCTCTGCGGACACAGGCAACTGTGAGTCCTGCGCACCAGGCTGGAACGGAACTCAGTGCCAGCAGCCTTGCTCACCAGGCACCTTCGGCGAGAGCTGCAGCCAGCAGTGCCCCCGCTGCCAGGATGGGGAGCCCTGTCAGGTAGAAACAGGACACTGTGAGCACTGTGACCCTGGCAGGATGGGGCCCAGGTGAGTGTGCCCCTGCTTCGGATGGGGTGGACTTTTCTGTGGACTCTTCGTAGCCACCTCTCACCCTCAGCGTCACCTGTGGGTGAGACTGAGAGAGAGGATGTTGGGGGCCCTGGGCCAGTGTCCTCTTCCCAGGCCTCTCAGTCATCCTGCCCTTTTCATCCTTCAGAGATTTATAGTCTGTCTCCTCCTGAGTTTGGCTCCAGATTCAAGCCCCTGCTTGCACCTGTGCTTTGCTGCTGAGGAATGGCCATTTGGAGCCCTCAGTGGAGTACTGTGGGTCCCACTCTGGGGTCAGGCCTGGCCTGTCCCCCCGGCTCTGAATCTTGCCTCTCCCCAGATGTGAAGACGCCTGCCCGCCTGGCACCTTTGGACGGGACTGTAGCTCTTTCTGTCCGCCCTGTGTGCAGGGGGCCTGCGATGCCGAGACCGGAGAATGTGTCTGCAGCATTGGCTACTCAGGGGCCAGGTGAGGACTCGGACCTGGCAGGCACGGTCTACGACCAGGCTCTGCTGTGTTTCCCGAACCTCCCTTCCCGGGGTCACGTACTGGGGAAACGCTTGAATGGCAGAGGGAGTTGGGGGTGGTGGCTGCTGCAGAGGGTGCTTAAAATAAAAAGTTCCCTTCCTTGGCCTCTTCACCTCCCAGACATGTGCCTGCTGTCCTTCTGGGGGGTCACATCTCCCCAGGGAACTCAGATGATGCCTAATCTAGAAGGACTAAAAACATAGCACACAGGAGGAACAGGAGGAACACAAGTTAAAGCCTAGTCTGGACCACATAGCAAGATCGTGTCTCAAAAACCAAAATAAATAAAGTAAAAGCATAAATAAAAGACTAAAAAATAATTCAGAATGTTAAAAAGGAAAGAAAGCAAAAGAATTTTTTTTTTTTTTTGAGACAGGATCTCACTTTGTAGTTCAGGCTGGCACTGAGCTCACTGTGTAGCCCAGGCAAGCCTCGAACTCAGCAATCCTCCTATCTCTGCCTCCCGAGTGCTGGGATGACAGGCGTGAGCCACCACACCCGGCACTGTGGTATGTGGTATTGATGGCTGGTGGGTTTGAGTCACCACACCCAGCAGTGTATGTGGTTACTGGGATCGAACTCAGACCTTACACTTGGGAGGCAGGCGCTGGAACCACTGAGCTAAATCTCCGGCCCCAAAGCAAAAGAATTTTAAAAGACATGAGAATTGAGAGCTCAATCCTAGGCTACAAGGCAAAACCTTGCCTCAAATAACCGAAAAAAAAAGGGCACGATGGTACAACCTATAGTCACAGCAATCTAAGGCAGGAAGACTGCAAGTCTGAGCCAAGCCTGGGCAGTTTAGCAATTTAAGGAGACTTCCTCAAAATAAAAAACAAAAAAAGCTAAGAATGTATGTGTCTCAGAATGATGGCCCTGGATTCTGTCCTCAGTACAGCAAAAGTTAAAAGATAAATAAATAAAAGGATAAAAAGAAGAAGAAAAATGAAAGGGACCTAGCTCCCTACCGAGTTAGGGACCTTACTGGGGGGCAGGTATGGGTGGCACTGTCACCTCCCGGAAGTCTTCAGGTGGTGAACAGTGTCTCTCGTCAGGCTTCCCCTCTGGAGGACAGTGTGAGGAATCAAATGGAAGAGGATTTGTTTTACAGTGATGGGGACCAAGGCCCAGTGCATCTTGCTTAGTTCACATTAGTGCTGGACGGCAAGGGGGGGAGGCCAGACAGAGTGGACCTTATCCTGAGGGCACCACACTGGCCAGCGCAGATGTGGGTGGTGTAGGGGCTGAATGCTGCCAGGGGCACTTAGCGCATGGCTCAGAAGTCAGAGGGCTCTGCCTGGGCACTGTGCAGCACAGGCTCCTGGAAGAGGCAGGCAGTGCCGGGAATCCTCCTTTCCCCCTCCGCTGCCACCACCATCCCTCCCCACCCAGTCTTCAGCCTGGCCCCCTTGTGACCCCACAGCTGCAACAGTTCCTGCCTCCCTGGCTTCTATGGCTCCAACTGCTCCCTGCCCTGCTCGTGCTCAGATGGACTGTGTGACCCCGTGTCGGGGGCCTGCCACTGGGGTAAGGCAGAGGTGGATGCAGGGCACCTTCCTCTGAAAGTCTGGTCCTTTCCAAGGGCCCGGGGGCTCCACTCCTGGGGGCATGGCATGCTGGGCCTACTTCAGAGATTCCTCTGTGGCTGAAACCTGAAGGACGCGGTGGGAACCCTGAAGATGAGACACGGCCCCTGCCGTCTAAGAAAGCAAGTAGAGCTGGACATGAGCAGGCAGGGCTGGACTCCAGTGTGGCCTGAGAGTCGGGACAAGAGCTGATAGAATGCGACAGAGGGGACAGGCCAGCAGAGAGGCCCCTAGATGAAGGGATGGGACCCACAGGCAGGCGCCCTGGGAGGAGACAACTCAGAGCTGAAGGTGAGCTGTGTGTGTGGGAGGCTGGAGGCCCTGACGGACCGTCTGCTCGCCCAGGCCACCTCACTAAGAAAGTCGCCCTCACTGCTGGCATCCTTGTGCTTCTGCTGCTGCTCCTCCTGGGTATCGCCTCCTGCTGTTGCTGGGCCATTCGGCCGAACCTCAAGGACAGGTGAATACTGGCTGGTCCTTCTGCTTGCCTTTCAGGGTTGGGAAAGGGCTGGCCTTGCCGCACACTTAGGTCAAAGATCTCAGACAGAGTTGGTAGTGGCTGTGGCCTGGAGATACCAAGTCAGCCCCCTGCCTGCCTTGGAAACCTGTAACATGGAAGATTCTAAGGTGCATGGGCCTTAGTTGGGGTGTAGGAGGCCAGGGGGCTTACTGGCAGGGCCCACAAGGAGGCCGAGGAACATGGATGCTGCAGCACAGCTCTAGGGTGGAGAAAAAACCAGACCCCACTTGTCCCACAAAGGAGAGTGACATAAAAGCCGATGGCCAGGCACGGTGGTGGACGCCTATCATCCCAGCGCTCTGGGAGATGGTGGCAGGATCACTAGTTTTAATCCAGCCCAGACACTTTAACAACTTAGTAAAACACTGGTTAAAATGTAGCCGTGTGTGAAGATCCTGGCTTCGGTCCCTAGTACTGGGAAAGTCTGCCTGGTGGCGCCGCAGAGAATGTGGTTTTCTAAGAGACCTGGAGGGACAGCTAGAGGGGCTGCCAGAGGGAAGGATGCTTACTCACCGCTATCCTCCACCCCCGAAGCCTAAGGGCACTCAGCTAGTCACGGCACGCACAGAGCCCTGCTTGGCTCTCCACCTGGTCCTCGCTTGCTTCCTTGGTTCCCTTTGTATCAGGAACCCCGCTCGGGGCCTGGCTCTTGCTAGGCGAGTACCGCACTGCTTAGCTGCGCCCCTGGCCCTGCACAGGCCGCCCTTCCTAGTCTGTGCTGCTAATCCCCGAGCTTGTCCTCGGTTGTCGAGCATTCAGACGCCCAGTCCTGTGGCCTCGCTCTGTGGCACACGTCGCTGGGCTGGGAAAAGCCCTTCATGGGGAGATGAGGACGTGTGCAAAAGCCATGGAGGACTTGGGGGGGACCGTGGGGACAAGGGCGGGCTTCTAGGGCTCAGCTAAGATGACCATCACAAGGAGCTCACCAGGCCCAGGGGTCTTCCGTCTGAGCCAGACTCATGACCCTGGTCTATCTGACTCTAGAGTCCCGCTACCTCCTATGATTTCTGTCCTGGGCTCAGTTGTTTGGGTCTTATTGTTGCCAATACGGAGTAACTGAGGTAGATAGAGTGACCCTGTCGAGGCCTGCCAAGTCTGCCTGGGTCACCCCCTGTCACCCCTCAGGCCTGCAAGAGATGAGACCACCTTGTCCAGAGTGAAGCAGCGGGTCTGCGGGGCACTGAGCCGTCTGGGCTCGGCCCTGCCATGTGGCGCCCTCAGCGGCTACAAGCTTCCCTGGGTGACAGGTGAGTGGGTGCTGCGCTCAGGGGCCGGGAGGAGACGAAGCTTCCCAGTGGACCCTGTGCCTGACTGGTGCCCCCACAGTCTCTCACCACGACCCGGAGGTCCCCTTCAACCACAGCTTCATCGAGCAGCCCTCTGCCGGCTGGGCTTCTGAGGACTCCTTCTCTTCTGACTCTGAATCTGGAGCAGAGAACGAGGATTCTGCCTACTGCATGTCATCCCCAAAAGGTAGCCCCATCAACCCACTCTGAGTACCCTGCCTCCCACAACCTCTTCCATATTCCTTCAGTGAGCCTTTGTCCAGCAGGGCCAGTCGCTGTCCTATATCTTGGGACACGGTAAAGAACAAACTAGAAGCCAGGTATGGTGGCTCATGCCTGTAATCCCAGCACTCAGGAGGCTGAGGCAAGAGGGTCACCAGGAGTTTGAGGCCAGTTTGGGCTACATAGTGAGTTCAAGGCCAGTCTGAACTACATAGTGAGACCCTGTCTGAAAAAAAAAGAGGGCAAAAGAGAGTTAGCCATTGTCAGATGCCTATAATCCCAGGATTCTGGGAGGCTGAGGCAGAAGGATTACAAGTTTGAGCACATTCTGGGCAATGTAGTGACTTGCAGATCAGTGCAAAGTCCTTGGTGTTTAAAAAAAAAAAAGACTTGGACTGGATATGTAGCTCAGTGGTTCTGGCACCTGCCTAGCAAGCGCAAGGACCCTGGTTCTATCCCCGGTAACCACATACAAGAGTGCTGGATGTGGTGACTCATGACCACAAGCAATCAGTACCACATACCACAGTGTTGGGCATGGTGACTCATGCCTATAATCCCAGCACTTGGGAGGCAGAGGCAGGAGGATTGCTGAGTTGGAGGTTTGCCTTGGCTACGTAGTGAGCTCAGGGCCAGCCTGAACTACAAAGCAAGACCCTGTCTCAAATTCTTGTCCTTGCTGAGCTTGTAGCCTAATAAGCAGTAATGAGATGACTCACCAACCAGTTATAGGACAGAACGATTCATGTTTAGACAGGGACACAGAGGCCTCAGCCTAGCCATGGCAGTGTGTTGAGTTAGTAGAATCAGTTAGCCAGAGAGTGGGAGTGGTTTCAGCTACAGGGAGCAGTGTGCGCAGGCCCAGAAGGATGCAGCTCAGGACATGGCTCGGGACGTGGTGAGAGTGTCGGGCTGGCTGGCGTGCAGCAGGGGCGCAGAGCAGGGAAGGTGTGAGAAGCACAGAGGAGGAGGTGTGCCGACTGCATCCTCACCCTCCCCGGCCGGTATGCAAGGCTGTTCCAGAAGACGCTGAGCTGTCCACGGGCTGGACTGGAGTCCCCAGACCTAGCTCTTTCATCTCCTCTGCCAGGGACAGTTCCTGTGGCCCAAGCAGAGTCGCCGGAGGCCACCTTCCCTCCCCCCGAGGATGCCTCCACACCATTCCCTATCCCGCGAACCTCCAGCTTAGCCCGGGCCAAGCGGCCCTCAGTGTCCTTTGCTGAAGGCACCAAGTTTGTGTCCCAGAGCTGCCGAAGCTCAGGGGAGCTCTCCAGCCCAATCCGAAAACCCAAGAGGCTCTCCAAAGGGGCCCCCACAGGTCCCGAGGGCCGGGAGACTGAGGAGTGTGCAGCCCCAGAGGAAGCACGAGCGGATAAGGCCCCTCCTGCTGCCACCAGACCCAGCAGTTCTGCCAGTGGCCTCCGATTCCTGCATGGTAGCCAGAAAGTGGCCAGGTGTGGAGAAACCACCGAGAACAAGGTCCAGGAGAGCTCTGATTCTGTGGCCACGATCTACATGCTGGCAGGGATGCCCAAGAAATCC
Source organism: Thryonomys swinderianus (assembly GCA_004025085.1). Classification (NCBI taxonomy): domain Eukaryota; kingdom Metazoa; phylum Chordata; class Mammalia; order Rodentia; family Thryonomyidae; genus Thryonomys; species Thryonomys swinderianus. The sequence continues at coordinate 16,553 of PVIC010004821.1, read as the reverse complement.
GAGGGCCCTGTCCGGTCTGTCTTCCGCCGTTTAGGTAACTTCCAGAAAGGCCAGGCAGAACCCAAGGTCAAGAGTGCCATCCCAAAGCCTCCACGCCGAGCTCTGGGTCAGAAGAAGGGCGACAGTGCGCTGGCCACTGGCTCTGCCAGTCAGAGTCCTGGAGTGGCTCCCAGTGCAAGTCCTGTGGGAGCTGCCGAATCCACAGGAGTTAGGCCGGAGGAGGTGTCCAGGGTGCTGGGGGATGGCAGCGAGAGCCCAGGGAAGACCCGGGAGCCCATCTCCACACACAGCCTCCCAGAACACGAGCCCCAGAAGCAAGCTGAAGAGGAAGGCCAGGAGGAGCCCCTGTATGAGAATGTGCGCGTCTCTGGGTAACCAGAGTGCTGAAGCTGTTAGATTTGGGGAGTGGGATGATGACGCATGGGGTGGGGGGAAGCGCTGGAACTGCTGTGAATCGGGATGTACTATGTGTGCTGTGTGCGGATCCCAGAGCCAGGATGCGCTCAGCAGAGCCTCTGCACAGGAAGAGGCGGGGTCAGAGGCCAGCCGGCTCCGGGTCCTGGCAGCGCTCTGGGAGCAGGTCTGGAGGCCCGGACAGGGATCCTACAGGAAGGGGTCAGGAAGAGAGAAGGACGCTGCAGGGACTTTTTGTCTGTTGCCCTGGATTCTGCCCCCAAACCACTGTTCTTCCCTTCATTTGCCAAACATTTCTCTGAAATGGAAAACAGCCTGAATGTTTGATGACAAGAGATTGGTTAAACAGATACTTCTTATAACAGGTTATTGTACAATTGCCAAAACTCATGTTGTACAAAACATATTTAAGGTGGGAGAATGTTCATGCTACTCTAAGTGTTTAAAACATGACAGACGAATTATGGAATACAGCACAGTACAATAGTTTATTGTTGCTTTGGTGCTGGGGATTGAATTCACGGCCTCACTTAAACCAGACACATGCTCTACCATTGAGCTATATCATCAACCCACTGTTTCTTTATTTTTAAAAATATTTTTATCTGTTGTTTTGTTTTTTGAGACAGGGTCTTGCTATGTAGTCCAGGCTGACCTTGTGGCAATCCTCCTGCTTCAGCCTCCCAAGTGCTAGGATTACCAGTGTGGGCCTCTACACCTGTTTCTATATTTTTAAATTTTTTTTTTGGTGTTTAAAAAATATTCTGTTACTAGTCTAGGCTGGCCTTGAATTTGCTATGTAGCCAAGGCTGACCTTGAATTCATGCGCTTCCTGTCTCACCCCATTTTCCAAAGTTTTTTTGTGCATGTAGGTGTGGTTCTGAGGACCAAATCCATGGCCTGATCTATGCTATGCAAGTACTCTAACACTTCATCCTAACCGTTTTATTTTTTGAGACAGGCTGGGCTTGAACTTGTGATCTTCCTGACTCAGCCTTCTGGGTAGCTGAATTACAGGTGTGTACTACCATTCCCAGCTTTGATCTTTTTCATGGACATAGATCCTTTTAAAAAAGGAAAAGGTTCAGAAAACATTGCTAGATAAATACATAAAGGGAGAATTCTAAAGGCAGGCCTTGTGGCAATATGCTTATAATCCTACTTCCTCAGGAAGCTGAGTCAGGAAGATTACTTGAACCCATGAGTTTCGGGCCAAGCCTGGGCAACCCAGTGAGACACCATCACCAAAATTAAAAAAGAAAAAATACTAACACTGTAAACCTGTTTAAAGTAAAGCTGAGATTTCTCATTTCTCTTTTCCTAGAGGCAGTCTAGGGGGCAAGGGAGAGGTTAAGACCAACTGTTCTCTGAGTGCCTTTTGGTGTTTGAATTTTTGGCTGATGTACCACATGACCTAGTCAGAAAAAGAAGACAGTTTCCCATGTATCCCTGTGCTCAGGGAACCTCATTCACTCTCGAGGCCCTTCCTTTTATATTTTTTATGCACATATAAATATATGTTTTAAAAACAAAAGAGCACACTAAGCATATTGTTCTGAAATTTACTTTGTTTTTTCTCCCTCCCCTTTTTCTTTTGGCGCTCGGGATTGAACCTAGGGCCTCAAGTATGCAAACCACACGTTACCTGAACTGATTCCCAACCCTACAACTTGCTTTCTTACATAGTAATGTAGCTTGGCTTTCTTTTGATGTCAGTAAATATAAACCTATTTCTTTTGATAAGGTGGGGCTGGGGATGACTTGGCACTGAAGCACTTGCTTAGTGCGTGTGAAGTCCCGGGTTTGAATCCCGGTAGTATCTGAGGGTGTTGGAGGTGGGATTCCATTATGTGGAAACAACACAGGTGTGATGAAACCATCCCCCTGCCAATGGACAGTTGTTTCTGATTGTTTTGATATAATAAACTATGATGTAGTCTACAACTAACTTTGTACATATTTCTTTTTTCTTTTTGCAGTGCTGAGAATTGGACCCAGGGCCTTGTGCATGCTAGGCAAGCGCTCTGCCACTGAGCTACAACCCCAACCCTGTATATCTCTTTTTGCACTTATGCAAGACTTTGTAGAGGATAGATTCATAAGAGTGGAATTGTTGAGTTATAGGGTAAGAACGTTAGACATTTTGTACATACTCCAGGTTGCCCTGCAAAAAAATTGTACGAGTTTATATCCTCACAAAGTAGCCATTTACCTATGCACAGTCTGACAGATAGGAAATGCCATCTCATTATTTTAGTACATATAAAAAAATTTAAAATCTAGTTGAAGTTAAAATCCTTACGCAATTACAAAGGTGTTTTTTGAGACAGGGTCTCACTATATAGTTCAGGCTGGTTTTGAACTCATTTGTAGCGCATACTAACCTTGGGGGTCCTTCTGCCTCAGCCTCCTGAGTGCTGGGATTACAAGTGTGTGCTACCACATCTGGCTGACCATCTTTTAATCATCAGAAAATTATAATGATTTCTGTAGGGCTGGAGGAATAGTTTAGTGAAACAGCACTTGCCTCGCTTGCTCTCCAGCAACATACACACAAAAATTTAGCCCACACCTCAGGAGGATGAGGCAGCAGGATTACTCTCTGAGGCTGAGGTCAGCCTGGGCTACATAGTGAGTTGTAGTGAGACTCTGTCTCAAAAAACAAAACAAAAAATGTTACTATTTAGATTTCAAGATTATTTTTTCCTCTATGATTATTATAAGGTTGAGCTTCCTATCAGACCTGTAGTAGATTATCATATTCATATATATATATATATATGTATATATACACACGCACACACTTTTTTTTGAGACAGTATCTCACTTTGTAGTTCAGGCTGGCCCTGAGCTCACTATGTAGCCTCAAACTCATCAATCCTCCTACCTCTGCCTCCCAAATGCTGGGATTACAGGCATGAGCCACCATGCCTGGCACGGTGGTATGTGGTACTGATTGCTGGTGGGCATGTGTCACCATGCCCAGTATTGTTGTATGTGGTTCATGCGGATCAAACTTAGGACCCTGAACTTGCTAGACAGGCGCTGGAACCACTGAGCTAAATCTCCAGCCCTATCTGGTTATATTTAATTTCCAGTTGAGGTGTTCATCTTTTTTCTAATTTTTTTTTTTTTTTGGAGACAGGGTCTTGCTTTGTAGTTCAGGATGGCTCTGTGCTCACTATGTAGCTCAGGCAAGCCTTGAACTCACAGCAATCCTCCCGCCCCTGCCTCCCGAGTGCTGGGATTACAAGCATGAGCCACCACACCTGACATTGTGGTATATGGTACTGATTGCTAGTGGGCATGAGTCAACATGCCTTGTATTGTTGTATGTGATTACCAGGCATCAAACCAGGGACCTTGTGCTTGCTAGGCAGGTGCTGGAACCACTGAGCTAAACCTCTGGTCCTCTAATTGATTTTTAAGTGAATTTATATATCAGGAATATTAGTTCCTTGCTCATTTTGTGACTAGTGTTTTGATTTTTAAAATTGATTTTGTTGGTACATTTTATATACACATGATCACAATCAACATTGAAATGACTAGTGTTTAAATCCTGTTCATAGTTTCTTGTTTTTTGTACTGTGGGAGTTTAAATTTTTTTTTTTTTTTTTTTTGCTTTTTTGGAGACAGGGTCTCGCTTTGTAGTTCAGGCTGGCCCTGAGCTCACTATGGTGCCCAGGCAAGCCGCCGCGAACTCAGCAATCCTCCTGTCTCTGCCTCCCAAGTGCTGGGATTACAGGCGTGAGCCACCACGCCCAGCATTATATGTGGTAACCGGGGATCGAACTCAGGT
>PVIC010004821.1:0-12237 GCA_004025085.1 Thryonomys swinderianus | reverse complement strand
AGTTTAAAATTTTTAATTAAGACAGTATGTCTTTACGACTTTTGGGTTTTATTGTATGGTTAGTACAAAAATCTCTACCCTAAAATCAGTGAAATAATCTACATTTTCTTCTAGTACTTTGGTGATTTTATTTCTTTTAGTGCTGGAGATCGAACCCAGGTCCTCGTACATGTTACATTCCCATGGTTTTATTTCTCCATAATTTGCCAACAGTGCTGGTGTTGGGCCATTAGCACTCTAAAACAAAAAAAGAAAGAAAAAGTGTCACTGAGATAGACCTGGAGCCAAGTCCCAGCTTGAACTTGTTCTGTGACTTTTGAAGTTACTTAAAGCCTCAGGTTTCTCATCTGAAAAGTGAAGATGATGCCTTCCAGTGTGGTTGTGGGGATTAACTGACACAAAAGATGTAAAGGACCTAGTAAACATTTAGTTCTCAATAAAGGGCAATTATTATTGGCATTACTCTTATTCTCCTGGTTTTAGATCCTGTGTCCTGGAAGCTGATACTTTTTACCCTTTTCATTTGTTCATATCTTCATTCCACAAACTCCTCTGTGCACCTCCTTCGTGTTTACTTCAGCAGTAAAGGCCGGTTGTACAAAGTGAATAAGATACCCTCGCCGGGCGTGGTGGCTCACGCCTGTAATCCCAGCACTCGGGAGGCAGAGACAGGAGGATTGCTGAGTTCGAGGCTTGCCTGGGCAGCATAGTGAGCTCAGGGCCAGCCTGAACTACAAAGCGAGACCCTGTCTCCAAAAAGCAAAAAAAAGCAAAAAAAAAAAAAAAAAAAAAGATACCCTCTTACCTCCGGAGTTTGCGTACAGTCCATGGGGAAAGGTAGATGCAAACGGATAAATAATTATCAAACAAGGCTGCCAGTGGACAAAGATATGGAAAGGTATTATTGAGATTGGCTAAGAAAGGCTTCTGAGAGGAAGTACAGTCCAAGAAGAGGGTACATTGAGGGCCAAAGTGAAAGAGCAGTGCAGAAACCACAAGAAATCCCCTGGACTGGAACAGTGAGGACCAGGCAAGTCACACAGCCTCTAGTGGAAGGAGCCCATGTGAGTTGAATTGGGGAGCTTAACTTTATCTTGCATTAGTGGGATATCAAACTTGTGTCCTTGTGCTTCCAAAGTAGGTATAGTACCATTGGAGCTAAACCGCTCATCAGTAATAATGGTTTTTGAAGGCACCCTGGAAGGCTGAGGCAGGAAAGTGGCAAGTTTGAGCTCAGCCTGGGTGACCAAGCAACTTAGTAAGATCCTGTCTCAAAATGAAATGCAAACAAAAATGAATGGGGGCTGTGCTCAATGGGAAGGCCCCGGATTGTAGCTGAGGCCATATTTTACCAAGGTCAGATTTACATTTCCCATAGTTCTTTGGGTCGGGGTATGGGATAGATCTGAGGGGCGAGAGGGGGCTGACGTCTCGAGGACGTGATTGGTCCAAATGTATAAACATTTAGGAGATAAGGCTTATTGACGTGGTGGGGGTGAGGTGGAGAAGAGAACACATCCGCTTAATACTGGAAGGCTGGTTCTTGGCATCTACCTTCAGTAGATAACAGTGCTATTATCTGAGACTTGGAGGAACAGTTTTGAGGCAAAAAAAAGTTCATTACTTTAGAGAGGTATGTGAGGCTGGGAGAGGGTTCTCAGGCAGATGAGTCACAGAAGAAGGGCGAAAGACTAGATTTGTCAGACGAGCTGGTACTTTGAGTGGGTGAGATTCTGCACAGTGGGTGAGTGCAAAGGTAACAGGCGACCAGCTCCACTGCACTCCAAGAAAGTGGAGAGGCTCTCGCAGAGCGGCCCTCAGCGGGCTTATGGCACTCGAGCCACGAGGGGGCGCACTCCAGCCAGGGGAAGTGGACCTGGAGGCTACTGGATCTAACAGCTTTGGAGTGTTCTGCCAGCTCCTGAATATATGGAATCTGGAGCAGACCCAGGGTTTTCTGAGGTCAGGCTAGAATCTCTGGCTGGGGAGACGCAGCCGGGCAGCTGAACCTTCAGAGCCTGGGCTCCATGCATCCGCCCCGTCAGTTCCTGGGGCAGGCCCAGCCGGCTGCGCACAGAGGGATGCTGGAGCCCTATCAACCCCTCAGACTTAACACTAGCAACTTGGCGTTGCTCGTGAAGAGGTCCTTACATGAGAGAAGCGTTTGGAGAATAAAGAAGCGCAAGGAGAGCCAGGAAAATCGGTCCAGACAGGGGCCCTTGAGGGAACCGAGGGCAGCGGGAACGGGGATGTGGAGGCCAGAGTTTGGACAATGTCCTAATACAAAAGACGAGCCCCAAACTCCTAATTACAGATCAAGAGACACCTTTCATGGAGCAGGCAAGTAGCACCTAGGAGACGGCAGGTGAATCAGGAGAACAGGAGGAGCACCATGCCTGGACCTTGTCTAGGAATCCGAGCCCACAGACTGTACCTGATTGGGAGTCACCACGGACAAGAGAGAGGAAAACGTGAACACAAAGCCCAAGGGAAGGGGCAGCAATACGTGGAAAGGGTGCAGTGAGGCAAAGGGGGTCGGCAGTAGCATGGTTCCTCCGAAACCTGAGCATCCAGGAGTGGTACCCGGGGCACAGGGCAGACTATGGAGTGGGCCAGAGAGCAGAATGGGCAAGCTCGACAGGGTGCTGAGGGGCACTGCCACGCAGCGGGACAGGGCACGGGGGGGGGGTGTGTGTGCAAGAACGCGGAGCCCGCAACCCAGCATAGTCAGGGCTCCGGGCGGGGCGGTGTGGCAATGCCTCCGAGGGTTTCTGGTTCAACGGTGACTCCAGTTTAAGACTGCAGGGTCGAGGCAAGGCCCACAGCAACCCATAGCCCCCCCATCCCTCTTGTTTGTCTGCAAGTCCGGCCGGAACCGGCTTCTGCTTGCCGGGGGGCGGGCGGGCTGCTGCTGATTGGCTAAAGCCTGTTTCCAGCCCCCACTCAGCCAATCAGCGAACGGCAGTGTTTTCATCTTAGGGTCGGAATAAAAGGGCTGGAATAAAAGGGGACAGAAAAGGCGCCGGGCGGGCCCGACACACACCAGCTGGCTCCTGGTAAGGTAGATCCCAGGGATAGGGTGGATCTAGGATTGGGTACGGGGGGATGGGAAGGGGCTTAAAGAGATGTGTGCATATGTGGGAAAAGTGACTGGCCGGGTGAGGAGCCAGGGAAGATGACGAGTAGAGCGAAGAGCTGAGGAAGGAAGAACTGAGGTCTGCTTCTATGGGACCGTGCCAGTTGCAGAGGTAGCAGCCCAGAAAGGGGGTCGTGAGACTGGCTCGCGCCGCCGGTTTGAACCGGCTTCGCCTCTCCCACGCGGGGTTCGCGTGGCCGTAGCGCCTAGCGACCTAGACGTTGGCCAATGGCGCGGCAGTTCCCTTGTCCTCAGACCAATGAGCGCGCCGTGGGCGGGCCATTCCGGGGCTCTGTGCACTGATCTTGTGGTTGAAGAAGACAGCTCCGGGGAAGGGTCTTGGGTGCGGGCGGGAGGAAGTCTGTCAGGGTCCCAGGGAGTGGCAGTCTCAGGTATGCCGCTGCCCAAATGGCCATGCCTCCCCCTACCTCCCCTCACCGCCCTCCAAGCTAGCTATGTCAGTCTTGCTGGGCGCCAGAACTAGTCCACGTCCTTGAAAATGCGTTCTCCCCTTCCTTGCCTCAGTTTACCTTGGAGTGAGCTGCAGAAGTCTCTGACCAGGACAGTTCCAACGTAGCCGAAGGAGGCAGCGGCGGGCTCGGGGTGATCTGGGTTCCAGGCAAGGCTAGGACGTGCTTCCCTCGCGGCGCGAACCTGCCTCTGGGCCACGGAGGGGTGACAGGCTCCGCGCCTGCGGCAGCGGCCAAAAACAGCGGCAAGGGTTGGGCAGGGCCGGCGCTGACGCCGAGGTCTGTGCGCAGGTGGCTGCAGATCCGGAGCTGGAGCCAGGCCGCCGCGCTCCACCGCACCATGGCGCCCACCCTGGCCACGGCCCATCGGCGCCGCTGGTGGATGGCCTGCACGGCCGTATTAGAAAACCTCCTCTTCTCGGCAGTCCTCCTGGGCTGGGGCTCGCTGCTCATCATGCTCAAGTCGGAAGGTTTTTACTCCTACCTGTGTAAGGAGCCAGGTGAGATGGGCACCTTGGGGTGGGGTCGGTTCCTGGAGTCTGGGTTTGGGAGAGGGCAGATTGCAGTGAAGACCTAATTAGCAGGGCTGTTTCGCTGCACAGCGCCTCCTGGGTATCAAAGGGCCCGTATGATCCTCACCCAGGTGTGCTAGGTCCATTTCATTATTGTTGTCTCTGTTTCGTGGATGAAGAGGCCAAGTCCCAGGCCAGTCTTCTGCTTTGTACAAGCTGGGGACAGTGATGAACCCAGAACCCCCACACCCAGGAGTTCCAACCTTTCTGGACTCTTGTCCTCCTGGTGCCTGTGCATCCCTCTGCTTGCAGTAAACAAGTAGCTCTCAGGCTGTGAGAAAGAGGAACTCCTGATTTGGGGGCTCTTGTACAGCAAGAGAGAGGAAGTGGCTTTGCCTCCACCCAAAGGTTTCATCTAGAAACTAGATGTTTTTCAGTTAAGCCATTATGGAGTCTCATAAGGGCTTGCCGGATATAATTTCTTGTCTAGGCCATTTCCTCCCACTGGCCATGAGAACATCACCATGGCCTTCCAACCCCACGGGTGGGAATAGGAAGGGGGACTTTTTATGGAAATGATGCTGGGTTTGCTCCTTTCTCTATGTCTCACCACTAGTGTAGCCGAAGGCAGTCTGGTTACTCGGCCATGTGAAACCTGCCCCCCCCTACACACACCTTTAGCATCCCGCCTTTCCACTCTCACTCCTGCAGGTCGGTGGGGTGAGCCCAACAGTAGGGCCACAGCACTCCCGATCCCCACCCTCCTTAGGCAGCCCGGATAGAAGTGTTTCTTTCCTCTGCTTTTTCCATCTCCAGCAGTAGCCTCGAAAGAGTTGAACTCACATAATCTCTCTCCCTAGCACTAGAGTCTCTTTGATGGAGAGATCCCCGATTTGATTTCCTGGGTCACCAGCAGCATGCCTTTTCTTTCTGGAGTTCTTTCTTAGCAGGAGGAGAATGCTTGGGACCAGCCTGTGCTCTCTATAACCCTGTGCTGAATGCTCCACTCACTGCCCTTCTCTGACCTGCCAGGGAGATTTCTGAGTTTCCCAGTGTCTAGGGAGAATCCAGGAACGGTTATAGGCAGGAGAAAGGGAGGGAACGTGGAGGCCACCTGGGAGAGGGCAGAAAGTGTATCATTTGTAAGCAACCTTTACCCTTTAGCCACTCAAAAATATTTCCTAAGAGCCTAAAGGTTCTTGGCAAGGCTTTCCCCACATCAGCAAGAAATCTTGGGAGATGGGAGTGTCAGACCTTGTTCCCTGAGCAAGCTTTCTGTTTTGCCCAAGTGATGTCAAGAGATTAATGACTCTTCTGGAAATAACAGTTTAGACTCTTCCTTTCTTGGGGGTACATTGGTTTGAAAATTAGGAAGAAAAAGTCCACTCCATGTAAAGCTATTAGTACTGTATTTCACCAAGACCAGAGGACTGTTGCAATCAGATTTTTTTCTCTCTCCCTTTCTCACTGTGTTATCGAGAAAGTCAGATTCTAGGTGTTTTTTTTTTTTAACTGTCCACTGATTTAATTTATTGTATGACATTGGCAGTATGAGGCTGGTCACTTCACTCATCCTGCACTCTTGGCCGCTTCCTTCCTTTCAGTGGGAGGCCGCAGAGATTGTTCCAACAGAGTGCTGAGCTGGTACATAAACCCTTGAGAGACCTGACAGGTTGCTCCTACAAACCAAGGTGAAGGTACAGGGTCAGGATTGTAGGTTGAATATCAACTTCTTATGCCATGCCTTTGCTCCTGCATCTGATTTTGGTTTTTCTGATTATCTGGCAAACCCGCTGACCCAGCATCCTTAACAGGAGAGCCTGCTGATTCCACACAGCTTATCTATCTGACCTTCTTGCTTCTTGGAGTCCGTGTAACCTGTTGTCTTTCAGAACCACAAGCCTCTGGGTTCCACTTGGCTGAGAGGGAGTGGCAGAACTAGGGTCAAGGTTTCCACATAGGCCTAACATTTCCAAACTTGGTGGATGGCTGAATTGAAGAGAATCAGTGAGGCGGTGTACTGACTTTATTGAATTAGATTTTTGAAGAGGTGATTAGGGTACTGTTGATTGAGATGCAACCTTCTCAGCTTTTTTTGCTTGAGTTCATTTTCTAAGGAAAATTTGCTTGAACCCATTGAATGGTTCTGGGAACCCTGTGTCAAAGCTCCATCCAAGAAGCTAGCTACATGAGCCGGGTGTGGTGGCTCATGCCTGTAATCCCAGCACTTGGGAGGCAGAGACAGGAGGATTGCTGAGTTCAAGGTTTGCCTGGGCTACATAGTGAGCTCAGAACCAGCCTGAACTACAAAGCGAGACCCTGTCTCAAAAAAAAAAAAAAAAAAGAAGCTGGCTACAGATACAGTTCTACAGATACAGGTTCTGGCTTGGGGGAGGGGGAGAGAAGGCGGGAAACAACTCATTGCTCTGATGTTTCTCGGCTTATTTTGCCTTGTCCATCAGGTGACAGGAAAAGTGATCAGATTGGGGCTCATGTGATGAGCTCTGCCTGACACCCATGAGATGTTGGCAAATGGACCCCTCCTCACCCTCCCTGGAGTGGATAAGACACCAGTTGGGTTTCCACGCTGGGAAGAACAGGGCTTTCCCAGGGCTTTGTCCTTTTGACCTCTGGACAGCCACGGGAGCCACCATACTTGATGTTTTTCTGCATCTCATCTGTTACTCAATGCCCCATCTAGGCAGTCAGTTGGGACGGCTTCCCTTTGGGGAGCCAGTTCCGTCTTCCTCACACCCATATGCTCAGCGGACATTCCCTGAGGTGCAGTACTGCGGCTTCAGAGTCAACCAGTCGTCACACAGATTCCCTGAGCATAGGGTGCGGGACCAGCAGGGGGATCTGATCATGACTGGGTGGGAGGTCTCTGGTGTTTGAGCAGAAGCTTGTGGGGTGAAGGAGGGAGGGAAGGGGGCAGGGAGAGCCCAAGTCTGTTCTGGGGGGAGGAGAGAAGGGCTGGCACCACAGATCATGGGCCAAGAGGGGCCAGGGCATGCAGGGCCTGGGAGGCCACTTGAGAAGACTGAATTTTATTCCCAAGGCTGGGAAGTGCCGTGGACGGAGAGGAGGGTTTTGATCTAGGCGGCCTCTTAGAGGGCCTTATCAGTCACGGAGGGCTCACCGCATGCTGGGGCTGCGTGGGAAGGTTTTGAAGGTGGGATCTTCATGACCTCTGCTAGAGGAAGTCATGGCTTAGCCACGAACATGAAGGCAGACCCTAGTTCTGTGCTCTCAACTGTGTAGTCACCCTGCATGCAGTAGCAGAGCGCATTCCTCTCCCCCTGGCAGAGAGGGAAGCTGATCCTGGGACTCTGAGTGGGCAGAGGGGCTGCCATCCTTCAGGGAACCAGGGCCAACTGTGGTCCCCGCCAGGCTGCCTGTGTGGGCAGGAGTGTCCCAGCTGCCCTAGGCTCCTGCCTTTTTATAGGTTCTTTTTACAACCACAGGCTGATGGATGACATCTCTCACCCCAGCCTTTCACTTTGATTGCTGCGAATGTGACTCTTTTTACTTTTTTTTACCCAGTTAATTTTTATGGCCCTGAGGATTGAACCGAGGGCCTTGCACTTACCAGGCAAGCGTGCTGTCACTGAGCCACACCCTCAGCCTACCTCCAGTTTATTTTGAATTTTTAAAATTCCATAGGAAAGGTAGGTATGGTGGAGCATGCCTGTAATCCCAACACTCAGCAGGATGAGGCAGCAGGATCCCCCGGAGTTCAAGGCCAACCTGGGGTACGTTGTGAGTTCAAGGGCAGCCTGAACTACAAAGGGAGATCCCGTCTCAAAAAACTAAAATAAAAAATCCATAGGAACAAGTAGAATGGTTAGAGGGTGTTGCCGAGGCCTTGAGATGTCTCAAAGAGATGGAACCCCTTGCTGTTCCTGAGAACCCTGCCTTCCTCCTTATATCATGGCCTGATTCGCCTCCTCCTATACCCCTTGGCCTCCCCTAGCTCCTTGGCGCCTCCTGAAGTTTCTGTCTGGCATTGGCTGGTGTTCGGGGCCGCTGTGTGCGAGTTGTGGAGCAGCCCATTCTCCCTGGGCAGCATTGCGGTGACACCTCCCAGCCCTGTCCCGCCTCCATCCTTTCAGCCTTTACTCTGAGACACAGCCTGCCTGTAACCCAGGAGGGCAGCATCAGCACAGCCCAAAGGTTACTAGTAGCTGCTTTGGGCTCTGACAGCCTGGACTCAAGTCCGGCTCCCTGAGACCTTTGGCAGAGACTTATCTGCTCTGAAACTCTCCAGGTTGTGTGGAATGTGAGGCCTGGGAGGGAAGGAGTGAACGCCATTGAACACAGTGGCCAGTGCGCACGGGCACCCTGCAGAAGGTGGCTGGTGCTGCCAGACCCACGAGGGGACTCACCCTCCGGTGTGTGCGTCCTGCCTCATGTCTGCTCGAGGCTGAGCCGACCTCTCACCCACATTACCCCTGCTGGACTGGGATGCCGCTTCCTGTTGCCGGATAGCCTCGGGATTGGGGAGAGGAGATCCCGGGCAGGTGCCCGCAGCAGGGCCGTGCCGGTCTGTGCTCTAGTGGGAAGTGGTGTCGCCAGCCTTGGAGTGTGATGTGCCCCTTGACTCCCTCTAGCTGTATCTGGGAGCTATGGTGGAGGCTCCCTGCTGCCTTTGTTTCCCAGGAGTAGAGAGAGGCCCCTCTCTGACCCAGAGAGGCCCAAGGAGACCTAAGTGGGTTCGCAGCACCCTCTTTCCTCTGCTGCTTTCTCTGGAAAGATTTTGTTTGTCAGTCTCCTGAGTGGGGCCCAACAGCGCAGACCATTGTTCTCTGTCCCTTGGCCCCGGGTCTCCTCAGCAGCCTGTTCTGTTCTCGGCATGCCCTGGCTACACCAATTCCTTACCTGCCTTGGTTTGTCTTCTCTGACTGAGCTGTTCTGGCCGCCCACTGCGGAGGCTTCTGTTTAATAAACAGGTGCAGGTGAGGCGCCGAGCAGGCTGGGCTGGGTGAGCGCTGAGCTCTGAGCTGGGAGCAGGGAGACATTCTGGGTTTAGCACTACTTGGGTGCTTCTCTGGTGTTTTTTGGTTTGGTTTTGTTTTGTTTTTTGAGACAAGGGCTCACTGTGTAGCCCATGCTGGCCTCAAACTTGTGGTGACCTTCCTGCCTCAGCCTCCCAAGTACTGGCATCACAGGTGTGCTCCACTATGCCTGGCTGTGAGTACTGATCTCTATTTCTCTCCCCTGCCCACCATGGCCTAGGGGTGAAGGTGTCTGGGTCCCTGCTGGTGCCGAGATTATTCACATGTTTACTGCCAAGAAAGCTTCTGGATTCACCAAAGGTTTAATCCCCTCCAGGAGAAAGGGACACTCTCAAATTGGGCAGACGAGAGAAGCCACTCAGTGACCCCAGCCCCGGGCCCATCCGCACTGGACATCTCTGGTTGGAGGCAGAAGAGCAGAAGGCCAGGCAGCTCCATTAGCAGGAATTCCCTTAGGGAGAGAAGTCTGGTCCCCTAACATGTAGGTCCCTGTTCCTGCAGGGAGAGGGAAGGGCAGAGTGATACCTTTCCCTGCACCCCCGACCCTCCCCTTGTAGGCCCCATGTCTAGTTACAGGGGTGACTAGATCTGTAAGGAAGTTAAGATGTTTCCGCTCTTATGCCCATTTCTAGTATATAAGGGAGACTACCTTGGGGTGTGTGTGTGTGTGTGTGTGTGTGTGTTGCTGGGGATGGAACCCAGGGCCTCACACATGCTAGGCAGGTGCTGTGTGCCAGCCACTCTCTTGGGATGTCAAGATGAGAAGAGACATGGACTTAGGGTACCAGCTGTGTTCCTCTCGGAGGACTGGGGGCTGGTGGCCTCCTCATGGGGCTGCTGCCCTGGCCCCCCACTCTACTTTCTCCCCCTGCTCACTGTAGCCACAGGGCCTACAGCACCCTAAGCCCAGAGCTTTTCTGTGACCTCAAATGTAGTAGGCTTCCGACCCTACATGGCCGTTGTGGGGTCTCACAGGCCTGCACCTGCACCGTCGCACCTGCGGCTGGTTTGTCCATATCCGCACGGCAGCCTGCAGATGGTCTTTGCCATGTGGCGGCCCGGCCCCTGCTGCGGATCTAGTTCCTGTTGCTGTTGGCAGAGCTGACACCCGAAACCAGCACCCACCTGTGAGGAGCTCTGCCTTTCCGGGAGCTGCCCGTAGCGAATGAGCCAGTGGCCCAGGCCTGCCAGCCACAGTGGCACTTGGGACTGTTCTGAGCTGCATCCTAACAGGCTGAGCTAGCTGTCCCTGTTTGCCACGTATTCTAGCCATTGGCGAGATAGCCTCTTAGAAAACCGAGAGGAAGCTGCAGACCCAGGAATCTGGCTTATGAGGTTTTGTTTCTGTGGTTTCAGGCAGTTAACCTTGTGGCTATAATCTCCCTAAATCCTCTCTGTGTTCTACGCGTTCTACGCGTTCTATTTCTTTTCCTCTCTCTTGATCCTTTTGGCTATTGAGATCCGGTTTCATTGTTTTCATTCATTTAGTAAACAGCTACTGTGGCCAGGGCCTGGAAAGGTACCGGGACACAGAGGTAACCTGAACACAGTCCTTGCCCTCAGGGCTCACAGCCCAGAGGGAAGCAAGGCACGTAGCATGCCAGCCGCACACACAGTTATAGAACTCTGTTCCCTCTCTCCGCCCGGCTCTGCTGCTGGCCAGTTGCTCCACTGCCTCCGTCCTGAGGCTCCGATGCTAGTAATAAGAATGATGGCTTTTAGCTATTATTTATTGAGCTATTATTTATTCTATGCCCATGTGAACTCTAGAATTAGTTAGCTGGATTTTTCTCATTTATCTAGAGATGAGTGCTGTTATTACATTATGTCCCTTTTACATGTAAGGAGGTAAAGCAAGGTAAAGTCGCTGTCCCAGGATTATACAAATAGGAAAGAGAAAAACTAAAATTGGAACCCAAGGCTAGGCTCTAGCCCCACAGTCCAGCAGGCCCTACTGGTCAGAGTTTGACATGTGGCACGATTCACCCCACATGCTTTCTTTTCTGTGATTTTGGGGCGGCCCTGAAAGGCTGGGCGAGCCTTTGCAGACCTCAGATTTACAGCCCTGGCGCCAGAGCTGCAATTGGGAGGCAGGCGGTTATCTGAGGGAGAGTATTTCCTCAACTCTCCATTGTAACCGCGCATCTAATCAGTCTGCCCGGTTTCTGCATGATTAGTCAGCATCTCTTAACTAGCAGTCTGGGCGAAGAGAGAGTCCTCAGCCACTTTCGCGTGCGCCCTCCCCCTCCTACCTTCAGCTACTGCAGCGCCTTTCCCGCTCCTTCCTGGGGTGGACTGGGGAGAAGGCCCCTCAGCGCTGAGGTCACCCCGGGTGTGGTCTCCACCTCAGGCTCAGGGGCTCAGCACTGAGCGCCTGGCCTGGATGTGGTCACCGGAGGGACGGCAACACAGTAACCCCAGTGAGGGAGCGAAGAGAGGGGCGCCTCAGTGGGTGAAAGCAGGTAATTTTAGACTATTAAAGAAATCCCTTGCCAAAGAGGTTCGGAGAGGCAGTATGTGCCGCGCTTGATGCTTTGAAAACACCAGGGAGAAAATGGCATATGGCTCGATCTGTGTTTAAGAAGCCAGCTGTACTTACTGCTCAGAGAGGCAAAGAGGCCCATTCAGTTTCCCTGGGCTGACTGAGGAGAACCAGGCCATTGTAGTGAGAGCGGCAGCACCTTGTCCTTCCCTGGTCCTCTGGTTCTGCCTCCACGCTGGCTGTAGTCTGTTTCCATCCACAAAGCTGCTAACAAGGTTTGAACTTGTTGGGAGCCTGTGGCTGAGGCCGGGACCTAAGGTCTGCTGCCCCAGGGTGTAGGATACTAAAGAGGGTGAGTGCTTCAAGGAACAGTGAACCCCTTGAAATTATGGACAAGACTTCGTATGTTTTCTGGGGATCAGAAGCACTGCTTTCTTTTTTTGTGGTACCAGGTATCAAACTCATGACCTTGCTGAGACAGGTATGGTAGTAACCAAGTGTTAACGCTCAGCCAAATTCCCAGCCCTTAGCACAGCTTTCTTTATTGGTTTCTCTTCAGGGTTTAGGACTTCTGCAGAAATTAGGAACCTTTGCACTGTCACTTTTGGGCAAAAGGCAGCCC
>PVIC010004820.1:6358-60739 GCA_004025085.1 Thryonomys swinderianus | reverse complement strand
TTTTTTTTTTTTGAGACAGGGTCTCACTTTGTAGTTCAGGCTGGCTCTGAGCTCACTATGTAGCCCAGGCAAGCCTCGAACTCAGCAATCTTCCTGCCTCTGCTTCCTGAGTGCTGGGATTACAGGCGTGAGCCACCACCCCGGCATTGTGGTATGTGGTATTGATTGCTGGTGGGTGTGAGTCACCACACCCAGCATTCTATGTGGTTACCGGATCGAACTCAGGACCTTGAGCTTGCGAGGCAGGCGCCAGAACCACTGAGCTCACCCTCCAGCCCCTGTTCTCTGATTCTTAAAGAAACTGGTTTCTTCCACTAGTGCCTATCACATCCTTTCAGCTTCCCATTTGCCTTCTAGCTACATTTCAACTATATCAATACATTTTAGTCAGCACAGAAGTATTTTTATGTGTCAGATTTGTAAATCTTTCCCTGATGGTTTTTATGGTTGAAAAGGTTTTCTCCATCCCAAGGTTATCAAAGCGTTTGTCCAGATTTTCCTCTCATGTCTTACGAATTTACTTATTTCTCTTAGGTCTTTAACCCATCTGGAAGTGTTTTCCGCATAGAGAGCAAGGAAGGGATCCAGCTAAATTGGTTAGCCAGTTGGCCCATGACTGCTCATTAAACAATCCATTTTTTTCCCTTGGGGACTTAAAATGGTGTCAATGAAATATATTAATCCTCCTGTGTTTTTAGGACTGCTTTTGTGCTTTCTGTCTATCCTTAGCAGCCACATAAACTATCTATCTTTCTTGCTTGCTTGCTTGCTTTCCCTATTTATTTATTTTCCAGTACCAGGGTTTTGAACCCAGTGCCTTCACACTGAGCGGTATCCTCTAGCTATCTGCCTGCCTGTCTGTCTGTCTGTCTGTAATTTCAAGACGGGGTCTTCCTAAGTGGATAAGTTGTTCAAGTTGGGCTCAAACTTGTGCCCCTCCTTGCCTCAGTCTGCCACGGTGCTGGGATTCCTGGTTGACCTGCCACCATGCCAGACCATGTACTTATTTTTGATATTTGGTGAAGTTGGTTCTTTGGACAAATTCACTTCCTGGGCCTCAGTTTCCTCTGTAAAACAGGGATGCTATCAATCTAGAGAGGGTTGATCTGAGCATTAGTGAATTAAGGGTCCATTTTAGTGCTGGGGGTTGGGTGAGGCTCTTGATAAGGTAGTGTTTGGGCTGAAATCTAACTGAAAGGACACGGGCGTCTGGCTGAGGGAACGGCAAAGGCAAAGCCCCAAGGCAGGGACCAGAGGAGCCTGCGGAGAGGAGTTTGATTGTCATCTCGAGGGCCCTGGAGAGCTCCAGCACAGCCGGGAGGGAGGATGGTGCCTGCTGACGATGCTTTGCTTCTACAGTCGATGGAGTCCCAGGTGGAGGAGTGGTACCGCGAGGTGGGAGAGCTGCAGGCGCAGACGGCGGCACTGCCGCTGGAGCCGGCGAGCAAGGAGCTGGTGGGCGAGCGGCAGAGCGCAGTGGGCGAGCGCCTGGTGCGCCTGCTCGAGCCGCTGCAGGAGCGCCGCCGCTTGCTGCTGGCCTCCAAGGAGCTCCACCAGGTGGCGCACGACCTGGACGACGAGCTGGTGAGGGCGCGGGGGCCCAGGGCGGGACCTGGCGGGCGAGGGCTGGGTTGGGGTGCGGGGCAGAGGTGGGGCCGATCGTTCAGTCCTTCAGTACTCTTTGAGCCTTTCACATTCACTTACTCTTTTTTTTCCTTTTCTTTAAAATTGAGGTAGTGGGGTATGTGGCTCAGTGACACCGCACCTGCCTGGCAAGCGCAAGGTCCTGAGTTCGATTCTGCACTAAACTAACTAACTAAATAAATAAAATTAAACTGGAATATTGGGGATTAAGGCCAGGGTCTTCATACTAAGCTACATTCCCAGCCCCCATTTTTTTTTTTTTTTTGAGACAGGGTCTCACTTTGTAGTTCAGGCTGGCTCTGAGCTCACTATGTAGTCCAGGCAAGCCTCAAACTCAGCAATCCTCCTGCCTCTGCCTCCCGAGTGCTGGGATTACAGGCGTGAGCCACCATGCCTGGCACTGTGGTATTGGCATTGATGGCTGGTAGGCGTGAGTCTCCACGCCCAGCATTGTATGTGGTTACCACCGATTGAACTCAGGACCTTGTGCTTGCGAGGCAGGCGCTAGAACCACTGAGCTAACCCTCCGGCCCCAGATCACTCATTTTAATTGCACTCATTTATCCTTTATTACTTTCCCAATCATTTATTTGCTCATTGTTCATTTCTTCGCTCATTTCCTCCTCTATTCATTTCCCCATTTAATCGCTCTGTTCCCGATTTGCTCATTCATTCATCCACTGGCTCATGGATTCACATTCCCAGCCATTCTGGGCCCCACCTGTGCTTGGATGTTGGTGGGAGCCAGAAGCCACTAAAACAGACCCTGTTGCTGCCCCCAGGAGGCGGAGCCTGAAAGGGGAAATGGACCTGGCCCCAGTCAGTGACACCCTGAGGGGCCAGGCCCGCGGTGCTGTGTCTAAGGGGCCTTAGCAGTCCCCAGAAAGCAGCTGGTGGACGTTCAGTCAGGGAGGGAAGAGTGCAGGTGAGAGAGAATGGGATGGGGATCCCAGGAACCAGGCCCTGTATGTGCAGAGGTCAGAGTAAGCCTGCTCCGCAGAGTACGAGGAAGGCAGCCCATGCATAGAGGACCCTGGAAATGAATCTGTCTGGGCCGTTAGGAAGGGCAATGGGTGCTATGCGCAGGGCATGAGAGTCAGCCGGGAGGCAGTGACCCTCAGGTACATTCTCCCCTTGACCTGCTCCTGGCTTCTCCCAGGTTTGGGTTCAGGAGCGGCTGCCGCTGGCCATGCAAACGGAGCGGGGCAGCGGGCTGCAGGCCGTCCAGCAGCACATCAAGAAAAACCAGGTGAGCTGAGCTAGGGCCGGGAGCGGGCTAGGGAGCATTTGGATATGAGTGCTGGAAAATAGCCGAAGTCGTTAAAACCATGCCCAGAATCTATTGGCTCTTAGAATTGAAGTTGATTATATATGGGCCAGAGATTTAGTTCAGTGGTTTCAGCGCCTGCCTAGCAAGCCCAAGGTCCTTGATTCGATCCCAGTATCCACATACAACAGTATGGGGCATGGTGACTCACGCCCACCAGCAGTCAGTACCATATGCCACAGTGCCGGGAGTAGGGGCTCACGCTTATAATCCCAGCACTCAGGAGGCTGAGGCAGGAGGATTCTGAGTTTGAGGTTTGTCTGGGCTACACAGTGAGCTCAGGGCCAGCCTAAACTACAAAGTGAGACCCTGCCTCAAAAAAAAAAATTGTCATCTGTCCATTTTTTTAAAGGGTAGTGGAGCTTTGAGCAGGGTTTGAACTTTTAATCTTCCTGCCTCAGTCTCCTGAGTAGCTGAGATAACAAGCAGGCTCCAACCTGCTCGGCTGAGCCAGATCTAGTTTAGACTGTGCCAAGATTGGTCACGGGGCAACAAGGTTGCCATGTGTGGGCCACCACTAGCCACCCAGTCTTAGCAAGTTCCTCACCCTCTCTGTGCCTTGTTTCTTGGTCTTTAAAATGAGAATGACAATGTTGTCTCTCTAGGAGTTGGACTGAGGGTCAGCTTTGTTCACTATACTTAAAGTCCTCCCTTAGCGAGGCAGCTGGCCGGAGGATGGGACTCAGGAAGTGTTCTGGCTGTAATTTCCATTTACAGGTTGAGGAAACTGAGGCACATGAAAAGTTATTCAAGGTCCTCAGTTAAGTAAAGATCTGGTTGAGGGAGCCTCCCGGGACGTGGGAGTGTTCATGCATTGTGATCTGTGAACACCAGGGTGTGCACGCGCGCACATATGTGTGTGTGTGTGTGTGTGTTAAAATGTGATTTGCACACTTTACAGTCATCCCGTAGGACCTCTGGTTCCTAGCCTTCTACCTCGCAAACACCAACCTCCGGATAATCAGCATTTTATCAAACGGGGTAGTATGCAGTCTACACACATCTCCCCGTATCCTTAGCACAGTTACAGGGGACTTACTACACCAAGCCACTGGCTGCACTGTGTAGACAGTTGCTATTCTGCATTGTTCAGTAAATGAGACCAGAAAAACGAAAAGGTCTGTGTAGGATCGGGAACGACGCAATTGTTTTCCCAATAAATTCTGTCGGGAGTTGAAGATGCAGAAGCCACAACTGCTGCCGAGGAGCCCTATCATTAGGCCTGCATTCCGGCGATCTCCAAACATTTGGAGCTGGCTGCCTGGGTTCAAATCCTGCCACCCTCTGCTAGATCTTTGTACTGGAGCGAGGTCCCTGCATCAGTGCCAGTTTTCCCCCAGGAATGTGGGGTCTGGAGGAGTCACGGGGAGATACAGGCGAAGTACTGCCGCGTGGTGGGAGGTGGTCTGAGATGCACCCCGCGGCAGTCCCCGCGGGTCTCTGAATGCCCCTCTCCGCGGGGCCTCCCCCCCAGGGCCTGCGGCGGGAGATCCAGGCTCACGGTCCGCGCCTGGAGGAGGTGCTGGAGCGCGCGAGCACGCTGGCCTCGCTGCGCAGCCCCGAGGCGGAGGCCGTGCGCCGCGGGCTGGAGCAGCTGCAGAGCACCTGGACTGGACTGCAGGAGGCGGCAGAGCGGCGGCAGCAGTCGCTGGACGCCGCCTTCCAGGTGGAGCAGTACTACTTCGACGTGGCCGAGGTGGAGGCGTGGCTGGGCGAGCAGGAACTGCTCATGATGAGTGAGGACAAGGGCAAGGTGCGCCCGGATGGGGGAGCGGGGGGCCTGGGGGCGTCGGCGTCGGGGCCGGCTGCTGCCGCCTCATCGCGGGCGCCCTGTGCCCCCAGGATGAACAGAGCACCCTGCAGCTGCTCAAGAAACACCTCCAGCTGGAGCAGGGCGTGGAGAACTACGAGGAAAGCATCGCACAGCTGTCGCGCCAGTGCCGGGCGCTGTTGGAGATGGGGCACCCGGACAGGTGCGCGGGAGGCCCGGGCTGGGCGGGGCCTGCTCGGAGGGAATCCTAGTCCCGGATCACCTCCGACTTTGCTCTGGAAACTGGGGCGTTGATTGGGAACCGAACCCTGAGGTGGGAAGGATCCTCAGTGTTTTTGGCTTTTTTTTGTGGTACCGGGGATCGAACCCAGACCCTTGTGAATCCAAGGTTGGCGCGGTACCACCTGAGCTAAATCCCCGGCCCGAGGATCCTCAGTGTTACGTGCTGGAGCCCCTGGATTTTGACCAGCAGACAGGACCGGAACGAAGATGCCTAGAGCGTTGGGCTTTGAGTGTTGTGAGGGGCTCCGGGGTGCAAAGGGAGAGGAGAGGTGGTGTCTGGCACTGCCCAGAGACTAAGGGCCAGGCAAAGATGCTCTTCCTACCCACCACCTGCGTGGCGTTGAGAGGCAGAAAAGTGCTGAGACCAGTACGGGAGCAGGACTGAGTCCTTCCCGTGTGGCAGCGTGGTGTCATGCTAACCCAGCCTCTGGGAGGCCTGGCGCAGGGCCAGAGTCTGAGGACGCATGAAGCCGTGGCAGAGTGAGGCTGCAGGTGGGACAGAGCGAAGGCAGAGGGCCCTCCGTCCCCACTCAGGTCGCTAGACGGGAAGGGCGAAGGCTGAAAGCTAGGAACGGTGGAAGGCAAAGGTGGTGGGAGAAACTGGGTGAGCTGTGGGCAGAGCTTCTTGTGCTTCGGAAGCAGAGCTTCCCTGGGCACTGAGATCCAAGTACCAGGCTGACGACCCCACGGCTTGCGGCCCTGCCAGAGGGAGTCGGAGGGGGGCACCACCTCACCTAGAGATTCAGGCCCAACAGAGCCCCGCCGTGGGAGGGGCAGGGTTGGGCCTGCAGCGCAGCCCCAGAAGTCTCGGGGGCTCCCCTGCCCCTCCTGTCCTCATCAGCGAGCAGATCAGCCGGCGGCAGTCACAGGTGGACCGTCTGTACGTGGCGCTCAAGGAGCTGGGCGAGGAGCGCAGGGTGGGTCTGGAGCAGCAGTACTGGCTGTACCAGCTCAGCCGCCAGGTGGACGAGCTGGAGCACTGGATTGCTGAGAAGGAGGTGGTGGCTGGCTCCCCGGAGCTGGGCCAGGACTTCGAGCACGTCTCGGTGAGCACCGTCCGGAGTAATAGTGATACCAGGGGCCACTGCGCAGGCCAAGGTTCCCCGGCCTGTTTCCCATCTGTGGAGCAGGGATGATGATAACACTTTCTGCCTCTGTTATGAAGCAGACAGATGGTGTAACCTAAAACAGAATCGTGAGTATTATGTACCATGCCCACAACAGTGTTAGTTATGAATACTGTATTATAGTGTTTATCATTGTTCTGTTATTGGTAGAATAAATGCCCACTCTTCGATACTGTAATATTTTTTAGTATATGACACTTATGATTGTTGCGACTCACACTCACCACTCAGGAGCAGGCTGGAGGGAGCTGGGACAGGCAGCACCTTTGCCCACCTTTTTGTGCCCACCCCATCCTGGTGGCAGGTGTTGCAGGAGAAATTCTCAGAGTTCGCCAGTGAGACAGGCACAGCAGGCCGCGAGCGGTTGGCGGCTGTGAACCAGATGGTGGACGAGCTGATTGAGTGCGGCCATACAGCAGCGGCCACCATGGCCGAGTGGAAGGACGGGCTGAACGAGGCCTGGGCGGAGCTGCTGGAGCTCATGGGCACACGGGCCCAGCTGCTGGCTGCCTCTCGGGAGCTGCATAAGTTCTTCAGCGATGCCCGGGAGCTTCAAGGACAGATCGAGGAGAAGCGGAGGAGGCTGCCCCGCCTGACTGCTCCACCGGAGCCAAAGCCCAGTGCCAGCTCCATGCAGCGCACCCTGCGAGCCTTTGAGCACGATCTGCAGCTCCTCGTGTCGCAGGTGGGGTGTCAGCAGCCACAGGGGAGGGTGGGAGGGCTCGGGGTGCAGGGAAGCCGGAAATCAGGTTGAACTGGGCAGTGGGACAGGCAGAAGCACCTACACAGGAAGAAACTGAGTGGTAATAGGGCAGAGAGAAAGTGGATGGATTGCATGGGGCGTGGAAATCAGGCAGTGGCGGACAACGGCAGTACTGTAGGCCTAAGAGTAATCGCGTGATGTTTCAAATGGAAATTGGGCAGCGGTTCCAAATGAAGGAAAGACTCCAGCATGGTAAATCCACATGGAGGATCTAAACGGAAATGCAGAAGGGGCAAGAGAGAGACCCCTTTTGTGAAGTAGACAGAAATTAGAAAGCAGGACCCGAACAGAAATCACCGAAATTTGACAGGGATGGATGGACTAGGAAAGGCAAAAGAACTAGCAGAAATAGGCAGAGGGTCTGTCAGAAACTGGGAGGTAGAACTGATAAATCCAATGGAAACGAGGCTGTGAGCCTAAAAGAATTCAAGCAGCAGGTCTGAGGGGAACTAGGTCGCACAACTATGGGAAGTAGAAATCGGATAATTATTTTCATAAGTGACACAGACGATTGTTAGGAATCGGACCGAGAGACTATAGCAAGTAAGTGGTAGATCTGATAGGAATGGGAAGAGGGTCACTCTGAAATAAATCAGCTTATTGAACCAAAAGATCAGCAGCTCTTGAACAGCAGAGGCTACAGAAATAGGGTAGAAGCTGAACATGGTGGTGCACGGCTATAATCACTCAGGAGGCTGAGGCAGGCTGATCTACTCGTAGATCTAAAGTGCAGATAAGTCAAAGAATCAGACAGCCAGGTATAGGCACATGGCTGTAATTCCAGTTATTTGGGAGGCTTAAGCAAGAAGATCACAATTTCTAGGCCAGTCTGGGCAATCTAACAAGACTCTGTAAAGAAAACAAAAAGGGTTTGGGATATAGCTCAGTGGTAGAGCATGTGCAAGGCCCCAGGTTCAACCCTCAATACTAAAAATAAAAATTAAAAAGAAGAAGCCGGGCATGGTGGCTCACACCTGTAATCCCAGCACTCGGGAGGCAGAGACAGGAGGATTACTGAGTTCGAGGCTTGCCTGGACTACATAGTGAGCTCAGAGCCAGCCTGAACTACAAAGCAAGACCCTGTCTCAAAAAAAAAAATTAAAAAGAAGAAGAAGAATAATCGGAGAGCAGACATGAGAGAAGTGTGGTAGTGCATCGACAAGAAAGCAGGAAGTGCAGGAGAAATCAAGCAGGGAACATGGGCGAAGTTGGGAGTTGGGCTCACGGGGCTCAGGTCCCTGGCACAGATGGAGGAAAGGGATGGAGCCCGGGCCTGGGGGAGGGCAGTGCCCAATCTGGCATGCCTCTCAGGTCCGGCAGCTGCAAGAGGGGGCGGCCCAGCTGCGGACTGTGTATGCGGGTGAGCACGCCGAGGCCATCGCCAGCCGAGAGCAGGAGGTGCTGCAGGGCTGGAAGGAGCTGCTGGCAGCCTGTGAGGATGCCCGCCTGCACGTCAGCTCCACGGCCGACGCCCTGCGCTTCCACAGCCAGGCCCGAGATCTGCTCTCCTGGATGGATGGCATCGCGGGCCAGATCGGGGCAGCTGACAAGCCCAGGTGCCTCCCATCCTACGCTGGACTCCTAGCAGCCTCTGGCAGGCCCCCAGCGGTCCCTTTCCCATAGGAAGCGCAATAGCCACCCCTGCGTAGCAGCTCTGTGTGCGAGGCACTGCTTCAGACACTTCCTGTGTGTTAAAAGCCCTCTTAGGCCTGGCCCTGGGGGCTCAGAACACGGGGCATCTCGCTGCCTTCGGGTCCTTTCCCAGGTGCTTAAAACCCACTGTGGAATTTCTTTCATCATACGGTTTAGTCTAGCACTGTCTAGTAGTTACAGTAAGTTAAATCACAAATGTGAGCTACATATCTAATTTAAAATTTTATTGTAACCATATTAAAAAGAAGTAAAAAAAAGAATTTTAGCAACATTTATTTAATCCAACATAACAGAGATATTATTATCTCAACATGTAATCACTATTGAGATTATTGCTTGGGTATGATGGCGGATGCCCGTGATCTTGGCACTCAAGAGCCTGAGGCAGAAGCATCACTGAATGTTTAAGACCAGCCTCAGCTACTTAATGATTTGAAGACCAGCCTGAACATACTAAAACCCTGTCTCAAAAAATAATTGAAATTAGGAAGATGTTTTACATTCTCTTTTACACTGAGTTCTCACAGTCTGGCCTGTACTTGACAAGTGTCAGTTCAAGACAATTACATTTCAAGTCCTCAGTGGCCACACGTGTCTATTAGCTACACAAGGGTCAGCACAGACTTTTTAGGGCAGAATCACTTGCTGGTGGACACTGAGCTGTATAGTGACAGTTAGAAAATTGGGCCTTGAAATCCTAGAAGGATTCTAACTTAGAACCCTTGGGTTCATTGGAATCAATGAATTAGTGAAGACCTGGGACTTTAGAACTTGGCCACAGGTGACAAATGTCCTGAATTGCTATGGAACATCACCCCTGGGATCTGGGCTCTCGGAAGCCACATGTATGGTGAGGGCCGAGGATGGCTGCCCGGGGCGGGGGGAGGGCTCAGATCCTGGCCTCCCGCCCTGCAGGGACGTGTCCTCCGTGGAGGTGCTCATGAACTACCACCAGGGCCTGAAGACGGAGCTGGAGGCGCGAGTGCCTGAGCTGACCACCTGCCAGGAGCTGGGACGCTCTCTGCTGCTCAACAAGAGCGCCATGGCTGATGAGGTGGGGAGCGGCCTGGGGCGCCCTCTTCCTCACACGCTTTGTGAGGAGCCATCCCTAATGCCCCTGCCACCTCCCACCACACCCAGATCCAGGCACAGCTAGACAAGTTGACAACCAGGAAAGAGGAGGTGTTGGCCAAGTGGGATCGCCACTGGGAATGGCTTCAGCAGAGTGAGTGTGGGCTCGGGGGCCCCGGGGTACGGGGACACACTGCAGCCTGGGGGGTGACAGGGCACGCTTTGCACACTCCCTGTGGATCCTGGGAAGCAAACATAAGGGCCTGGGAGGTGGACAAGGGGGACGAATCCCTATGGGAGACACCTAGGTGAGAAATGGACCAGCAGAAACAGTCCTGGGCCCTGTCACTCCTGCAGGGCCCAGATTGGTCAGGGCTGGGACAAGGGAAGCCAGAGGGGTGTGGAAGCCGGAGAAGACCGGAAGGGCCTCCTGCGTGTCTCCCTAGTGCTGGAGGTGCACCAGTTCGCCCAGGAGGCCGTGGTGGCCGATGCCTGGCTGACGGCCCAGGAGCCGCTCCTGCAGAGCAGGGAGCTGGGCAGCAGCGTGGACGAGGTGGAGCAGCTGATCCGGCGACACGAGGCCTTCCGCAAAGCAGCTGCAGCCTGGGAAGAGAGATTCAGCTCCCTGCGGCGCCTGACCACGGTCAGCACCCCAGACCCGGCACTCCTGTCATCCCACGGCCCCCCACGCAACCCGCTGTACGGGCAGGCACACCTGGATTTGGTGCCCACATGGACACCAAATTAGGAAGATGTTTTACATTCTCTTTTACACTGAGTTCTCACTGGGGTGGCACCAGGGACAGTGCACAGAGGTCGGGAATGTCCCGGGAAAGAGCGAGCAGAGGGTCGGGGTGCAAGGCTGTGGGAGCCCAGAAAGGGCCATCCCGACCTGGGCCCGGGTGAGACTTGAGGGAGAACCAAGAAACTGCAAAAAAATATCTGGGTTCTGGGTGGGAGGGGGAGCCAGAAAGTCCCAAGAGCAAGCGATGGTTTAGGAGGAACCCAGCTCTTGGCGCGGAAGTAGAGCAGGGCAGGGACCTGTACAGGCCACCTCGGAAAACTTCAAGGGACCAGCGAGTTGGGTAGGGAGCCGAAAACTCGGCAGGGTCACCAGACCGCTTCCCCAGGCATCCCGCCTCCAGGCAGACCGTTCCTTCCTTCCCCCAGATTGAGAAACTCAAGGCGGAACAGAGCAAGCAGCCGCCTACCCCGCTGCTGGGGCGCAAGTTCTTCGGGGACCCCACGGAACTGGCGGCCAAGGCGGCGCCCCTGCTGAGGCCGGGCGGCTACGAGAGGGGCTTGGAGCCCCTGGCCCGCAGGGCCTCGGACACGCTGTCAGCCGAGGTGCGGACCCGGGTGGGCTACGTGCGCCAGGAGCTCAAGCCCGAGCGCCTGCAGCCGCGCATTGACCGGCTGCCCGAGGTCCCAGGCAGGGTCGAGGCGGTGGCCCCGCCCGCTGCACCGGAGGTCGCCGCAGAGACTCCCGGGACCCCTGCGGCGGCGGAGCAAGTCCGGCTTCGGCCGCAGCGCCAGGAGTCCGCGGATCGCGCAGAGGAGCTGCCCCGGAGGCGGCGGGCTGAGCGCCAGGAGTCGGCCGATCAACCCGAGGAGGCTGCGCGGAGGCGGCGGTCCGAGCGCCAGGAGTCGGTGGAGCACGAGGCAGCGCACAGCCTCACGCTGGGCCGCTACGAGCAGATGGAGCGGCGGCGCGAGCGGCGGGAGCGGCGTTTGGAGAGGCAGGAGTCTAGCGAGCAGGAGACGCCGGCCAGAGGAGACCTGATCAAGGGGTGAGGCCGAGTGGGAACAGGGAAGAAGGGAAAGAGGAAGCAAGTTATCCTAGAGGGCTGCAGGCCCAGAGAGGGAGCCAATCAGTGTGACTGTACCCATTTTCCAGAGGTGTAAACTGAGGCTACAGGTAGTCAATGTGCCACCTTGTGTTCCACAAGGGCAGCTTTTCTTGCTGACTGAAAAGTCAGGGGGCCTTCAAGCACGGTTCTCAGCCACTGAGGGTGGGCTCCTGCATTGTATCTTGCCTCGGGCTGGGGTAGCGATTTTTATCTGCTTCACAACACATTTCTTTCCCTGGGGTCCTGATGGAAACAGAACCTCCTTGACTGGGTGTAAGGCCCTTTGTTACAAGTCTCAAGAGCCATCTGGAGAAGGGGTCGTTATTTCCAGTGTAGGAATCAGGCAGTGGGAACACAAAACACACCAGTCACTAGCCTTGGATAAACCAGAACTAGCGCCCGGGCATTCTGAATACAGCATTAAACGGAGCTGCGTGTGCAGACCAGCCCGAATGGCTGTGCCCCAGAGAGGACAGAAAACAATGGCGTCTTGACCCTTTCGAAGTTCCCTGTTACATGAATATTCGTGCATGCCCCTCTCCCTCCATGTGCTGAGGACGGCAGTGACCAAATCAGGCCTCGCCCTGCCTTCATGAGGCCCACAGTCCAGGGGGGAAGGGACAGTGAAGACCCAGAATGACTAGGGCCAAGATGGTGACATGGGGGGGGGACTTGGAAGCCCAGGGAGTGGTTGTTTGAGGAAGGCAGTGGTGTATTCAAAGGCTCAAAGGCACGTGTTTGCCCTCTGCTTTCTGGTGCTGAAGAAAAATGGAAGAGAAGCCTGGGGTGTGTTGCTTTAAACCTGTAATCTGAGCAGTTTGGGAGGCTGAGGCAGGAGGATTGCAAATTTGTGCCCAGTGAGCAGTTTAGTGATATATCTAAAAAGAATTATAAAGGGCTGGGGATGCAGCGCAGTGGTAAGGTACGGGGTTCATCCTCAGGGAGGAAAAAGGGAGTGGGGACGAATCTTGTCCTCCATTCAGAAGCGCTGTCTGGAGCACCCGTGGGGTTTCAAATCTGTGGACAGAAACTTCACACCTCAGAGGTGGAGGGGGTCCTCCATCTAGACAGGCATTCCTTCTCCCTTCCTGGGGAAGGAATTTCAGCTCCACTGGGTCTTTCTGTCCCCCCACCACCACCAGGAAGGCTACCCTGGCTGACATCGTGGAGCAGCTGCAGGAGAAAGAGGCAGGTCCAGGGCTCCCTGCTGCAGTGGTAAGTTGAGACCCACCGGATGGGTGGGGGTATGGAGACCCCTCAGAGAAGGGGTCAGGATCAGAGCAAACAACTAGTGCCTTAGCCCTGGACCCACTCCCCTATTTGGGACTTGATAATGTTTTCATTAAAAAGATGGGGCCACTGATCTAAGAGACGTCCGCCCCTTGCAAGCAGATAGAGATTTTTAAACTCTTTCTGCACGTGTCCTGGGCTCCTGACTTCTCTATTGGTGTCGCAAATTTCCACACAGCCACATACACACAGAAGACAACCCCAGATTGCTCCTCCGGGAATTCCTTGCACCAACCTCCATAGATCTAGCCCCTTCCACCTTGGAAAGGGATTCCAAGCCGAGTCCCGACGCATTCTCACCCAGGGGCCCCAAGATCCTCCCATGCTCTTGTCGAAGACATGGCCCTACGGTGGGACCCCTGACTCACAGGCTTGCCCAGACCGAAGGCCCCCACTCCCTCCCATGGACAGAACCCCTCTTGCTCCTCCCTCACACAGCCTTCGCTGCCTCAGCCTCGGGAGCTCCTCCCTGGCCGTCTGCCCAACGGGCTTGAGCCACCCGAGCGGACTCCACGGCCAGATCGGCCGCGGGCGCGTGACCGCCCTAAACCCCGACGGCGGCCGCGGCCGCGAGAGGGTGGTGAGGGCGGGGGAAGCCGGCGTTCGCGCTCCGCCCCTGCCCAGGGCAGCTCCGCCCCCGCCCCGCCACCACCGCCCACTCACACAGTGCAGCACGAGGGCTTCCTGTTGCGCAAGCGTGAGCTCGACGCGAACCGCAAGTCGTCCAACCGGTGAGCGTGTGGGCGGGGCTTCAGAAGGCGGGGCTCTGAGCTCGGGGTGTCCAATGAAGGGATAGGTGGGCCAGGGAGGGGGTGGGGCTCAACCTCGGGATTTCCAAACCGGTCGGGGGAGGGGGGCGTTGCCTCCTGTTAACGTGTTTGCTGGCAGAGTGGATGGAGCTTGGATGGAAACAGGACTAAGGTGTGAAAACGAGTTAAGTTGGGACCCAGTCTCATAGTGACCGATCCAGAAGTTGAGCATAGCTACGGAGCAAGCTAGGGGCAGAGTCGAGTCTAGAGGGTTCCAGCGGCACGCGGAGCCTCGATGTCCTACACCCATTGATGAGGGGGCTGCCCTTGGAGTTTCAAATGGAGGAAAGGTTTGGAAAAGGGGCGGAGCCCACATTCTAAGAAATGAGTAGAAGAGGGTCCTCAAAAGTTTTCCAAATTACGGTCTAACTAGGATTTTTTGTGTGTGTCTGTATTTACTCTTGGAGTTCAGCTCCTGTTTGATGAGGACGTTTTTGTCGAATTGGGGACAGGTGGGGCCAAGAAGGGTAGCACTGCCCTGGGCGTGGAGTGAGGTCTAGATGCAAGACAGTGGGCAGGGCAGAGTCAGGCTTTGCTGAGGGAGTGCAGTATCCTTCCTTGTCCCTGTTCAGGGGGAAAGGAATAGGGCGCGTGGTGTACCCTATTTTGCATCTGTGAGACTTATTCCTGGATGTTTGGCTGGATGGGAAGACAGGAATTACTCCCTCTGAATAGATCTTCCTTGAAGGAACTCAGGTGGAGGAATGAGTGGGTGGAGACATGGAAAGGATGGAGTGTTACAAAGGCTTCTGGAGGAGGCAGATGAAGTCTTGTCTTCAGGAATTCGGTATGGGAGAGGATAAGGAAGGGCGAGCCCAGCGATGCCAGCCTGCGAAATGCCTGAGTTTGGAGCCTTAGATGCTCCTGTCAGTGCAGGAACATCCATAAGGAAGAGCTCCCTGGCAAATGGCCCAGTGAGCTGGGCAGAGCCCACAGATGTATTGACAGAGTCCCAGGCAGTGTGCCGCAGCTCTGCCTTGAGTCCCATCTCCTCACGCAGGTCGTGGGTGAGCCTGTACTGCGTGCTCAGCAAAGGGGAGCTGGGCTTCTACAAGGATGCCAAAGGTCCAGCATCTGGGGGCACCCATGGTGGGGAGCCACTCCTCAGCTTGCACAAGGCCACCAGTGAAGTGGCTAGTGACTACAAGAAGAAGAAGCACGTCTTCAAGCTCCAGTGAGCTCCCGATGGGCAGGAGGGAGGGATCCAAGCCCCAGCTTTCTTGTCGGGGCAGGACCCTGGCTTCCTTGGAGAACATTTGGTGGGGGATGGAGAAGAGGGGCGGGGGCTGGGCCCCTTGGTATTCCTCAAATCCTACATCCCCTCCTGCAGGACACAAGATGGCAGCGAGTTTTTGCTTCAGGCTAAAGATGAGGTGAGATTTGGTCTTTCCCTACCCCTACGGACCTCACAAAGGCGTGGCTGGGTGGCTGGCTCCTTGGGCCAGAATGACTGGACTGTGGAAGGTGGCACATAGACTAGTGTTACCAGGACAGTAAGAGAAAGCCAGTGGGCACAAGAGCCCAGAGGAGCTTCCTAAGCCAGGGTGGCAGGATGGGGTCCAAGAGGGCTGCCTGGAGGCCTGATGACAAGGTTTGGTCTCCTTGCTTTGGCTACTCAGGTGAGATTAGGAAGAGAGAATTTGTTTTGAGAAGGTGCAGGCGATCCAGGTACCATAGAGCAAACTCCAAGTGCAGAGTGTCAGAGAACAGAACACCGATGGGTTCACTGCTGGAGGACATACCAGGATTAAGGTGAAAAGTTCCAGAAAATTCCCAGGGGCTGGATTTCTCAAGAACATAGGCCTTGGGAGAGAATTGGATTCTGTCCCAAGAGGACAAGGGAGCCATGGTGGGGTTTTGACCCAAGGAAGTTTAAATGTTGTGTAATGAAAATTTCTTTGGCTATCAGGTACAGGGGAGATTGGAAAGCAGGGGTGGCAAGAGTGGGGGAGCCCAGGAGGCAGCCAGGGCAGGGACCCAAGTGGGAGAGCACGGGCTGGACTGGCAGAACTGTGTGTGTGTGTGGGGGGGGGGACCGGGGATGTGGATGGACCTCAGGACAGGGCTGGCTGTGAGGCCGGGAAGAAGACATAGTCGGGGTTTGAGCAGAAGTTGAAGTAATGAGTAACACTTGTATCTCAATTAGTTCTTGGGAGAGGCTATGAAGTAAGCCTTACTCCTTTCCTTGCTTGCTTCCTCCTTCCCTCCCTCCTTTCCTTCCTTACTTCCTTCTTTTTTTTTGAGACAGGGTCTCACTTTGTAGTTCAGGCTGGCCCTGAGCTCACTATGGAGCCCAGGCAGGCCTCGAACTCAGCAATCCTCCTGTCTCTGCCTCCCGAGTGCTGGGATTACAGGCATGAGCCACCCTGCCCGGCACTTCTTTTTTTATATTTATCTATAAATTGGAAGCCAGGAATGGTGGCCCATGCCTATGTCTCAGCACTCTGGGAGCTGAGACAGGGTGGCAAGTTCGAACCCAACTGGGCAATTTAGTAACGATGAGACCTTGTCTCAGAATAAAAAGCCAAGGAGGACTGGGGATGTAGCTCAGTGTGAAGGCCCTGAGTTCAATCTCCAGTACCCCCAAAAACATTTTTTTAATTTTTGGAGACAGGATCTTGTTTTGCAGTTCAGGCTGGCCCTAAGTTCACTATGTAGCCCCGGCAAGCCTCGAACTCAGAAATCCTCCTGTCTCTGCCTCCCGAGTGTTGGGATTACACGCGTGAGCCACCCTGCTTGGCACTGTGGTATGTGGTACTGATTGCTGGTGGGCGTGAGTCACCACCCCCAGTATTGCTATATGTGGCTACTGGGGATGGAACCAGGGACCTTGGGTTTGCCAGGCAGGTGCTGGAACCACTGAGCTAAATCTCCAGCCCCAGAAAAGTTTTTTTTTTTAAATAGGGTATTTTGGTGAAGTACAAATTGATACATGTAGAGCACGGTACGTAGTAAATGTCAGTGCTCGATTGTTCTTATTTGTCTATCTGCCTGGGGTGAGTTATATGCAGCCCATACAGATCTGAGTAAATGAATCCACAAAAAGTACTTAGAACAGAGACCAGCACATTATAAGTACAGTGTGACTGTTTGCACCCTAGGTATAGTGTGACCTCAACAAAGGAGAAAACTGAAGTTCAGACAGTGCAGTCTGACTCCAGATTCGTCTATTACTGAAGTTCCTCTCCCCTAAACACAGATTCCGTGCCCTATTTCTTTCTCCAGGAGGAGATGAACGGTTGGCTGGAGGCAGTGACTGCGTCAGTGGCCGAACATGCAGAGATCGCCCGCTGGGGACAGACCCTGCCCACCACTTCCTCCACAGATGAAGGCAACCCCAAGCGTGAGGGAGGGGAGCGCAGGGCCAGTGGGCGCAGGAAGTGACTCCCCTAACCCCAGGGTCTGGCGAGTCTCCCTGCCCCTCCTCTCTGCACTGTGGGCACAAAGACACTTTTTCTTCTGCAAGGTCCAGAGCCCCTAGTTCCAGCACTGCGGACTCACCACAACGGGCACTGGAAAGGAGGGGACTTCTCCTGCACCCCAACAAGTGGTGGGGAGGTTGGTGCCCCTATAGCCATATCACGGCCCCTTCCCGCTCGCCACCCCACCCCAGGTGCTGGGGCTCCATTATTTTTATGCAATAATTGAGCTTGGTGGGGGCGGGCAGGGGGCCAGTTGAGCCAAGGCCCCTGCCCCATCCGCAGATCCTGCCCCAAGAAGCTGGAGTGGTGAGGGGCGATAATTCCTGGCCTCCTCTTCGCCCTGAGGATGGGCACGGGGGCGCTGGTGAGGTCCCCTGGACCGTCCAGGGTGCTAGGGGGTGGGGAGGGGAACGTTCCCTCCCCGCCTTTACCTCACTTCCAATGCTGCCTTGATCTTAGTCTGGGAGGGGGGAGTGAGGGGCTCTAGCTCTGCACTTCGCCGCCTCGGAGCCATGTGGTTAATTCCTGATTCAGTTTATTTTTGCAAAAAGTCGACTTCCCCCTCCCCCTGCCCCGCATCCGCGAAGGCTTTTAATGGGAGGGGCGTCAAAGCTCAGAAATGTCTTCCTCTCTCCTTCCCCCTCTACTGTAAATGCAACTTCATGAGGGGAGGGGTGAGGGGAAGCCCTCCTCTGCACCCCTGCATGCTTCTGGCTGGAGCACCTCCCTGGAGAGTGGAGGAAGCAGGTCGTGGAGCCCCACGGCCGCCTGGAGAAGCCGCAGGGGACCTGGGGTGTGGGGCGGTGTGGCGGGCGCACACTATATGTACCTATAATAAACCCTTTGGCTTTGACGGTCTACGCTGATTTGGTAGCGTTTCATGGGGTGCGCCTACAGGACAGGGTGGGAGAATAGGTAGCTTCGGAGAACATCTAGATGTACCTTTGGGCGAGCAGTAATTTCGGGGCCTACAAACATGCACCTCAACGAATCACCTGAGAGCATTTACCTTAAAGAGAAGCTCTAAATGGATGAGGAAGTAATTAAACTTTCCCAAAAGAGCCGCAAGGGGGTCCGCTCGAACCAGATCCGGAAAGGCGGGCTCCTTGAAAGAAGGCGGAGGGTCTGTGACGAGCAAGCGCTCTGTCCAATCCTCGGTGGGTTCTGGAGCCTCCAATCCAATGAATACGCTGCGGGGGCGGGTCTGAGTGCACACCCGGAAGTAGGTGGCCGGCCGGCTCGCTGGGGGCCATGGCTGCTGCTGCAACGGTAGCTGAGGGGGTCTTGGGTCGGGGTCCTCCAGGAGAAGTGATTCATCTGAACGTAGGAGGCAAAAGGTGAGTGAGAGATTCCCGAGGTTCTACACTGAGGGCAGAGAGCGGAGAGGGAATACCCGCCTCTCCTGGGGGAATCCCTGTCCATCAAGGATTGCTCCGCCCCCTTTTGGAGGTGTGGATCCTGGAAAAAAGCTGGAGGTGGGGACAAAACACGCTGGATCTTGAGGGAGGGAGCAGCTTTTCTCATGCTTTGTACATCATTTCTTGCATTCACTTACCATCCCCAACCAGATTCAGTACCTCTCGCCAGACCCTCACCTGGATCCCAGACTCCTTCTTCTCCAGGTGATCGAGAAAGCGAGTTTGGGGCAGGGGTGGAAGCAGAGGGCATTGGAAAGCCTAATTTCCATCACATTCCCGCAAGGCGCATGACACCTGCTGTTTCCCCTTTCCTAGTCTGTTGAGTGGACGCATCTCAACTCTGAAAGATGAGACCGGAGCAGTGAGTAGGGCAAAAGCTGAATGGGATGGCTAGTAGGAGGAGGAACAAGCCCCCACTGAGTCCCTGTCTTTGTCTCCTTTGTCTTCTGGCTGCCCTTTCCTGCAGATCTTTATCGACAGAGACCCCACCATCTTCGCTCCTATCCTCAACTTCCTACGCACCAAAGAGTTGGATCCTAGGTTGGTATGGTTAAAGGTGGAGTCCCTAACCATCTTCTGTCCCTGCAGGTATCCACTTAAAATTCATTCCGTTAGAATTATTCAGAATCTTGATCGTGTTAATTTGTCCGTAGAACTCTCTCCCCCACATTTTAACCGCTCATATCATTCCTTCTTAAAATGTTACCCTGTCAAAATTAACTGCCCCTCAATATTCTGTCTTCCTTCTTAGAATTATCTGCCCTCTCCCAGGCCCCAGACCCTGACCCCCTACTTAATTCTTCTACTCAGGGGTGTCCATGGTTCCAGCCTCCTCCATGAAGCCCAGTTCTATGGACTCACTCCACTGGGTAAATTATGTGTGTGAGTGTGTGTGTGTGTGTGTGTGTGTGTGTGAGAGAGAGAGAGAGAGAGAGAGAGAGAGAGAGAGAGAGGGAGGGAGGGAGAGAGGAGGGGGGAGTGAGATATGGTGGTGCATTTAACAGCCTCCTCACTGAGTAGAAAACCAGGACCCTAATGAACTCTTTCACTGCTCCTGAAAGAGGTTTGGGTTAGAACTAAGAGTACTGGATTTGACCCTGGCCCTGAGGGGAGTGGTGATGTTTTGTGAAAAAGAGATGATGTGGGGGGAAACGGTCTGTCTTACATCCCCCAAATCCCAGCTTTGAGACCTTCCATTGCAGTTCGACGCCTGCAGCTTCGAGAGGAGCTGGATCGATCTTCTTGTGGAAATGTCCTCTTCAATGGTTATCTGCCCCCACCAGGTGGGCATTCCCAATGAATGAAGGGGAGAAGGGAGCACACTAAAAACTACATTTCCTATAAGGCTGAAGCTACTGGGTACCTGGCCTGTGAGCCCTGAGATCCATGGGAATTGTAGTTATGTACCTGAGCTTAGGCTGATACTTGGAAACAAGTAGAAAGCAGTGTTTTCCGGGGCCGGAGGGTTAGCTCAGTGGTTCCGGCGCCTGCCTCGCAAGTGTAAGGAACTGAGTTCGATCCCCGGTTACCACATATAATGCTGGGCGTGGTGGCTCACGCCTGTAATCCCAGCACTCGGGAGGCAGAGACAGGAGGATTGCTGAGTTCGCGGCGGCTTGCCTGGGCACCATAGTGAGCTCAGGGCCAGCCTGAACTACAAAGCGAGACCCTGTCTCAAAAAAAAGCAAAAAAAAAAAAAAAAAAAAGAAAGCAGTGTTTTCCATAAGACAGTGGTCTAGCTAATTCTCTTTGGAACTCAGAGCTCCAAGCGAATTGTAGTTCAGGTTTGGTTTTCTAGTGAGGAAGGTTTGGAAGAAATGGGGTTCTTTGCATAGCATGGAATAATATTAATGGTAAGCTATTTATTATAATTTCTATGAGACTTTGGATCAGACTACCATACTATGGGAAGTATGCCTCAGAAGTTACTGACAAAAAAAAAAAAGAGAAGTTACTGGGAACCATAGTGTACTGGGCTTTGCTGATTGGCAGAAGGACCATAGATATCTAGTGTGTGACTTTATTTCCCTAACTTGCATCAGTGTCTACTGCTAGCAGGATATTTGCCACCTATAAAGGGTCATACTGTTGTTTTTTTTCGTTTTATCTCACCTTAAAGGTCATCTTTTATCACACCTTAAATTGCCATCTGGGTATGGCAATACCCACCTAGGAGGCTGAGGAAGGAGGATCACAAATTCAAACCTAGCCTAGGCAATGAGATCCTGTCTCAAAATAAAAATAAATAAATAAAAGAAGGGCTCTAGGGCCAGAGGATTAGCTCAGTGGTTCCGGTGCCACCGCATATCACAGTGCCAGGCTTGGTGGCTCGCGCCTGTAATCCCAGCCCTCGGGAGGCAGAGACAGGAGGATTGCTGAGTTTGAAGCTTGCCTGGGTTACATAGTGAGCTCAGAGCCAGCCTGAACTACAAAGCAAGACCCTGTATCAAAAAAAAAAAAAAGAAGGGCTCTAGATGCAACTCAGTGCAAAGCCCTGCATTTAATCTCATTACTAGGGGTAAACTGTCTTAAATATTAACTTATACCATTACCTCTATACCATAAATACAAATCAAACATGGAAGTAAAGTCCAATTACCAGAGTGTTATTATCAGAGCCTGTGTAGAGGCTATAAGCTTTCATTTTCTAAAACATTAGCAAATGTTAACAAGGCACTAATATCACAACAGCACCAAACTCTGTGATGTACTCAAGGGACCTGAAAAGGGAGTAACTTGACCTGTGACTCAATGTCACTAAATGCCATGCTCTACCTATACTGAAAATCTTTACCAAGGGGTTTCTCTGCACATGGGAAATTTGTACCTGTTGTGGCTGAAGTGCTTACAGCCCAGCAGCCATGATTACAGTTGTTGCTACTCTGCCTTGTCCCAATTCCAGTGTTCCCAGTGAAGCGACGAAACCGGCACAGCCTGGTGGGATCCCAGCAGGTAGCAGGACGCCTGGCTACTGTGCGGCGAAGCAACACAATGCCCCCCAACCTGGGCAGTGCTGGGCTGCTGGGCCGAATGCTGGATGAGAAAACCCCTCCCTCACCCTCAGGTAAATGCCTGACTTCTGGGCAGCCAGGGGAGCCAGTGGGCACTATGTGGGGCTCCTGGTACCATTATTCAATTGCCGCTCTCCCCCGACCCCATTCCAAGGACAACCAGAAGAGGCGGGCATGGTGCGCCTAGTGTGTGGACACAACAACTGGATCGCTGTGGCCTATACCCAGTTTCTTGTCTGCTATAGGTGCTCGGGGAGTGGGCAGGTGGGAGGCTCTGAGCCCCATGTCTGGAAAGGGCATGAAGTGAGGCTCGATGATGTCCCTCCATCCTCCAGGCTGAAGGAGGCTTCTGGCTGGCAACTGGTATTTTCCAGCCCCCGCCTGGACTGGCCCATTGAGCGCCTGGCTCTCACAGCCCGGGTGCCTGGCGGGACTCTGGGCGAGCACGACAAGATGGTGGCCGCAGCAACTGGCAATGAGATCCTGCTGTGGGCTCTGCAGCCAGAGGGCGGTGGCTCTGAGATTGGTATGGCCCTGGGTCTTCTTCAGAACCCTCTGCTCTTGGAATTCTATGGCCTATTAAAATAACCTGACTTGCGTATTCAGTTCCCAAGCCCCTGAGAATTCTCTGCCCCATTACCAGGGATGCAGCTCATTGGCATTACAAGCACAAGGTCCTCAGTTCAATCCCTGGTACAAAAAAAAAAAAATTATCTGCCCCATTAGCTCTCTTGACCCCATTAGAATGCTCCGTGTCTGTTAGAATTCCTTTGCCTGTCGGAAAATCTACCCACAGCAAGTTCTCTGCCCACGAGAATTCCCTGACCCTTTAGACCTCTCCGCAGTGCTCCATGCCAGGGCCTGTTAGAACCTCATCAGCGTCCTTTGTCACCAGAGGGTTTTCCATATTAGATTCCACACTCTTCAGAGTTCCCTTCTTGTCCGAAAATACCCATAATTCCTGCTGGGATCCTCTGTCTTATGGGGATTTGATGGCCAGACCAAATCCTCTGGCCCTTGGAGTTCCCGCTGAAGCAGGGCCCTGACCAAGCCCTCCTGATCCCTGCAGGAGTCTTCCACCTGGGAGTGCCTGTGGAGGCCTTGTTCTTTGTGGGGAACCAGCTCATTGCCACGAGCCACACTGGGCGCATTGGCGTGTGGAATGCTGTCACCAAGCACTGGCAGGTCTGAGCCTCACTGTCCTCTTCCCAGTGTTCATGCTGCACTGATTCAGAGGGGCCCCTCAGTGCCATCATGTCTGGAGGGAACCAGAGAACCCAGCATGGCCCAGTGCTAGCACAGGGAGCCTCGAGCTCTCCTGGGAATGGATGGGTCTCAAAGGGAGGGAGAAGAGTCCCTGGGCCCTGGGAGTAGGGTATATGGCTGAATAGATAAGGTAGGAGGCAGGAACTCCGAGACTTCCAGGCAGCCAGTACTCCCTACCTATCCCACCTGTAACCAAAAGGTTAAAAAATAAATAAACTGGGCTGGGGATTTAGCTCAGTGGTTCTGGCATCTCCCTCACAACCACAAGGTCCCAAGTTTGATCCTCAGTACCACATACTGCAGTCCCGGGCATGGTGGCTCACACCGGTAATCCCAGCACTTGGGAGGCAGAGGCAGGAGGATTGTTGTGAGTTTGAGGCTCACCTGGGTTACACAGTGAGCTCAGGGCCAGCCTGAACTACAAAGCGAGACCCTGTCTCAAAAAACAAACAAAAAATCCTGAAGTGTTTTTTCTTACAAAAATTTGTTTGGAAGAGGCAGACAGGCATAAAAAGAAACAGAGCAGGTGGAAGGAAGGAAGAATAGATAAAGAGAAACACAAGGTCAGATGTGACTGAATGACTCGTAGGTGAAGGAATGCAAGGACACTCGGAAATTAACTCAAGCCAGAAATGGAGAGTAGATGGAGGCAAGGCCGAGAGATGCTCAGGGCAGAGAGTAGGAGGCACAGGGAGACAGGACCAGGAGAGCTTGGGGCTCTGGGAGCGCTGTGCCTGGGCTGGGTGGGCTTGCTGGGTGGAGGAACAAGGAGGCAAAGGCCTGAGGGGCCTCAGCTACTACCTTCCTGCCTGTCCAGGTCCAGGAGGTACAGCCCATCACCAGCTATGACGCAGCTGGCTCCTTCCTCCTCCTGGGATGCAGCAATGGCTCCATCTACTATGTGGGTGAGCAGCAGCCACTGGGCATGTAGGAGAAGCTTGGACCAAACCACCCTGCCACGTGGCAGGGGGAGAGCCAGGCACCTGGAACAAACCATTTTTTCTACCTAGATGTGCAGAAGTTCCCTCTTCGGATGAAGGACAATGACCTCCTGGTCAGTGAGCTCTACCGGGACCCGGCAGAGGACGGGGTCACGGCCCTCAGTGTCTACCTCACCCCCAAAACCAGTAAGCTCTGGCACAGGTTGTGCCCTTGCCAACACCAGCTGCTCCAGCCCCAGGCTGGAACTGTGCCTTTGCATGGGTAGCATGTCTCAGTACTGACCAAGAGGAAGGTCAGACTCAATTCTCATGTTGTCATTCAACAAGTATTTATTGAGCACTGTTCTTTTGCTAGGCTAAGACTGGCTGCTGCAGGGGCAAAATGATCCCACGGTTAATCTTTGTGATTCTCATCTCTGTGATCAAGGGATGACATGTTCATAAAACCAAGAAGACACATGGTTTTTCTTTTGTTTGTTTCTGAGACAGGGTCTTGCTTACAGTTGAGGCCATGATCCTCCTGCCTCAGCTGGCGTCATCGGCATGTGCCACCATGCTCGGCAAGACACGCATTCTGCAATAGACAAATTTGAGATTTTAGCTAGGCCCTTTGGGTTTTTGTTATGTTTTGTTTCAAAGGAAATCAAACATAGGCTTTTTATAATCACAAGATGAGAAAAAGGTTCAGAAATGAATGTTTCCACTTTAAAATGAACTACAACTAATATTTTAGACTTTCTTTTACATTTTTATTAAACATCATACTTTTATATACACCAAAGCTTACCATATAAAAATGGCAAGAATAACTTTTATCAGTATAAATTATTAAGAAACTGATTATTGGGCCAGAGATTTAGCTCAGTGGTTCTGGTGCCTGCCTGGCAAGCACAAGGTCCCTGGTTCAATCCCTAGTAACCACATATAATACTGCCTGTGGTGACTCACGCCCACCAGCAATCAGTACCACATACCACAGTGCTGGGTTTGGTGGCTCATGCCTATAATCCCAACACTCAGGAGGCAGAGGCAGGAGGATTGCTGAGTTCCAGGCTTGCCTGGGCTCTGTAGTGAGCTCAGGGTCAGTCTGAACTACAAAGCGAGACCTGGTCTGAAAGAAAGAAAAAAAGTGGGTTGGGAATGTATCACAGTGTGAAAGGCCTGGGTTCAGTCCTCAGTACCACTAAATAAATAAGTAAATAAATGAATAAATAAATAAGTAGATTAGATGTAGCTCAGTGGAAAGGCCCTGGATTCAATCTTTAGTACAAAAAAAAAAAAAAAAGAAAAATTGAAACCACATTTACCTCCCACATTCCTTAAAATGTCCCATTATGCTTCTGAGCATTGCAAAGTGGAAAGTTGGCCAGGGCTGGGAATCCCTACGACACAGGGGTTGCATTCCCCTGTCTTGCTCTCTGTTTATGTGTCTCTTCCTGTGTTTTTCTGATTAATTCCATCTGCCTGGTCTCTGTCTCTGTCTCTCCATCTGTCTATCTCTGTCTCTGTCGTAAGGCATTCAGCTTCTGCACTCTCTGGGGCTCTTTTTCTTTCTTCCTTCTCTGCTTGGCTGAATGTCTCTGTCTGACCCTTGTCTCTGGCTCTGTCTCTGCTCTGTGTCTTTCTGTCTCTCTGCCCTGGATTCTATCTCTCCATCACATAGGGCCCCTCTTCATCCTTGGCCCCTCACCAGGTGACAGCGGGAACTGGATCGAGATCGCCTATGGCACCAGCTCGGGCGGTGTGCGGGTGATTGTGCAGCACCCCGAGACCGTGGGCTCAGGACCTCAGCTCTTCCAGACCTTCACTGTGCACCGCAGCCCCGTCACCAAGATCATGCTGTCGGAGAAGCATCTCATCTCGGGTGGGTCCAGGTGGGGGTGTGAAGCAGGGTGTGTGTGTGTGTGTGTGTGTGTGTGTGAGAGAGAGAGAGAAAGAGAGAGAGAGAGAGAGAGAGAAAGAGGCCACTGCAGAAGTGAGCAAGCATGTATCGAGCACCTGCTGTCCCCAGGCACAGGGGACAGAGTGACACGCGTGACGAGCCAAGTCCCTGCCCTCCCAGAGCTAATATTTTGGTGCAGACAACACATAAACAGACACGCAGAGCTCCAGCGTACGTTGGGCTGTTTGCCTCACATGTGTGAGGCCTTGGGCTCTATTCAAAGTACTGCAGAAATAAAAGGAATGAAGTCAGGGGTGGTGGTGCACGCCTAGAGCCCCAGCTGCTCAGGAGGTTGAGGGAAGAGGAGCGCAAGCTCAAAGCCAGCCTGGGCAACTTTGTAAAACCCTTGTCTCAAAGAAGTTAATAAGTAAATTGTCACCAGGTGATGAGAAGGACCATGAATTAAAATGAAATGGTGTGTGACCAGAGAGCATGAGCCTAACCAAAGCCATCAGAGGAAAATTTTCCAGGAATACCAACACTTATTTGGAAACAGCAGAGTGTTGCTATAGTAAACTCTGGGCCTATTCAGTAAGTTTGAGGCAAGGGGAAGTTTTGAAAGACAAATAGGGAAGATGACATCAGATATTTTGAAACCAAACTCCTTGGTCACGATGGTTAATAACGAGAGAGGCTTTGGTCCAAGACTGAACAGGCAGCTGGGGAAGGTTGGTCTGGCTTCTGTGCAGCCATGTCTGGCGGTGTCCTTTGTGAGAGCTTCCATTGGGCAGTCCTGGTGGGTGCAGTGGTCTGCGCCTGTAACCCCAGAACCCTGGGAGGCTGACGCAGGAGAGTGAACGTGTTCAAGTC
The DNA here is from genome assembly GCA_004025085.1 of Thryonomys swinderianus. Classification (NCBI taxonomy): domain Eukaryota; kingdom Metazoa; phylum Chordata; class Mammalia; order Rodentia; family Thryonomyidae; genus Thryonomys; species Thryonomys swinderianus. Next base: position 34,342 of record PVIC010004820.1, on the reverse strand, counting down.
CAGCCTCTGGTTTTTGTTTTGTGTATTGTGTGTTTTTAGTTTTTTTAGGTTTTGTATGTGTGTGTGAGACAGAGTCTCGCTGTATACTTCAAACTGGCCTTGAACTTGCATTGATCCTCTTGCTTCAGCCTCCCAAGTGCTGGGTTTATAGTCACGTGCCATCAAGCCCAGCTGACACTTTCTCAAAAAAAATTTGGGGGGCCTGGAGATTTAGCCCAGTGGTTCCAGTCCCTGCCTAGCAAGCACAGGGTCCCTGGTTCAACCCCTGGTAACCACACACAGCAATATTGGGTGTGGTGGCTCACACCCACCAGCAATCAGTACCACATGCCACAATGCCTGGTTTGGTGGCTCAAGCCTGTAATCCAGCACTCGGGAGGCAGAGGCAGGAGGATTGCTGAGTTTGAGGCTTGCCTGGGCTACATAGTGAACTCAGAGCCAGCCTGAACTACAAAGCGAGACCCTGTCTAAAAAAAAAAAATTAACAGCCTGGGGTTGTAGCTCAGTATTAAGACTCTAGTCAACCCTGAATATCACATGTGTATACACACATGCACACACATGCACACACGTACACACAGAAAGCCGTCCTTCATAACCTCTGGCTTTGTTGCTTTGTTGTTAGGATTGGCATAAGCAGTGCCATTTTGATGCTAGTAATTTTCACATTTCTTTTGTAAGCAAGGCTGGCTTAGGGAAGGCCTGCCTGAGGGGAGCAGAAAGGAAGGGAGGCTCAGTGTGCACTGGCAGAGGCCAGCATTCCAGGCAGAGGGCGTGGGCATTGCGGAGGCTCAGAGGAGAGGTGCCGGATATACCTGAGGAGAGCTGCAAGCCCTCTACCTGCGGCAGGGTGCATGCTGGGCAGCAGGGCCGAAGGACCCTGAGGGTGCAGTCTGGTCAGGCTCAAGTGCTCACAGGCTCCTGCAGCTGATGTAGACGGACTGTGGGGACAGGACAAGAGCAGTGGAGTGGGCGCTGTGTGGTCCAGACAGGAGATGGCTGGGGCATCGGGTCGGGCAGTACTCAGCGGGACCCAGAATCCTGGACAGCCAACAGGGTTTCTGACCATTCAGAACCCTGAGGACAGAGACAGGCAAGAATGCAGGGATGGTACCCGAAGCCCTGCAGGCATCTACTGGGGCTATCAGGTGGCGTCACTGTCACAGTAAGCCTGACCTCCCCGGGTCTCTGTGCTCCTCAGTCTGTGCTGACAACAACCATGTGCGGACGTGGTCTGTGACGCGCTTCCGGGGCATGATTTCCACCCAGCCGGGCTCCACCCCGCTCGCCTCCTTCAAGATCCTGGCGCTGGAGTCGGCAGATGGGCATGGCGGCTGCAGCGCTGGAAATGACATCGGTGCCCGTCACCCTGTACCCACCCTTGGCCTGCCTCACCCCATGGGTCCACTGCCTCATGGACCTAGCCTTGGGGACTGCCACCCCCTTCCCTTGCTGACCCCTGTTGCCCTCCCTTAGCTCCCAGCCGTCCCCGTACACACTGCCACTCCCACTGACTCCTGCTGACTGTCCCATGGCCCAGCGCCCCACCCCCACGGCAAGCACTCGGGCCCCTGTGCGCCCCATTTGACCCCACGGACCCTGCAGCTCCAACTCCAGCAGCCTGTGGTCAGGACCTGATGCGGGAGGCTTCGGCCCGGAAGGGACTCGGCCATCCCTGACCCCGCCCTCCCGACCAGGCCCCTTCGGCGAGCGGGATGACCAGCAGGTATTCGTCCAGAAGGTGGTGCCAAGTGCCAGCCAGCTCTTCGTGCGCCTGTCATCCACCGGGCAGCGGTGAGGACTGTCCCACCTAATGGGGGGGGGGGTCAGACAGAGCCTGGCAGGCAGACAGGCCTGGTGAGTCTGGGGGTTGCAGGGATCGAACATGTGACAGGTGGATGCCGGAGAAACCTCAGGCTCCCTGTTGGACACCAGACAGAGGGCCCAGCGCAGGAGATGGGTGGGTGCAGGAGAGAAGTCAGCAGAGGGTTGGGGAGCGCAGGCCGAGGGTCAGGCCTGGAGGAGGGCAGGAAGCCGCGGGGGCCCAGAGCAGCGCTGGCTCCTGTCTGGGTCGAAGCCTGGGAGGATTTCCCTGCTTCCTCCCCACCCTTCCTTCTTTGTTGTGCTGGTGGGGATTATATCCAGGGCCTTTGCACTGACTACATCCCCAGCCCTTTTTCAATTTTTATTCTGAGACAGGGTCTCGTTAAGTCACTGTTTCCCAGGCTCAGCTCAAACTTGTGATCCTCCTGCTTCAGCTTCCTGAATGCTGGGGTGGCAGGCGTGCCACAGCTGGGAACACCGTCCTGAACATGGGGTACTGAGTGGGGTCCTAGTGGCCAAGTAGGAATGAGCAGAAGGGAGGGAGGCTGCAGTGTGAGGAAAGACTAGGGAGGGCCATGCAGGGCCCCAGGAGTGGGGTGCGTGGCTGCAGCCAGATAAGACTGGGGAAGGGCTCAGTCGTGAGGCTGGGGCTTTGTCCAGGGCACCCAGGAGGCGGGGCCACAGCGAGGATGAGCAGGAGTGAAAGCCCAGAGCCTGGGCAGCGGGCAGCTGTGGGAAGTGCCAAGTGGATGATGGGAGGAGGAGGAGGCCCTGGCTAAGACCTGAAGAGGGGAACAGGGAAGCGAGGCACCTAGAGGCCTCCAGGCAGCGAGGTGGGGGAGGGCTGGGTGGTGCTGCTGATGAAAAGTAGGACTGGGCAGCTCACTGGAGGGACGGCACTAGAGCTGAGCCTGGTCTGTTGCTGTAACCCTGGCACCCCGGGAGGAAAAGGCAGGCGGACCGAAGTTGGAGCCCTGCCTGGGAAACTTAGTGACATAGAGACCTTGTCTTAAGGGGCTGGGGTGTATGTAGCTCGAGGTAAGGGCCCTGGGTTCGAACCCCAGCCCTGCAGGCGGAAGCGGCAGTGATGGGAACTGTCTCCCAGCAGAGGTGCGAGGACAAGATGGACAGGGGAGAGGGCCGGGCAGGATGACTCCCCCACGCCCTCATTCCACAGAGTCTGCTCCGTGCGCTCCGTGGATGGCTCGCCCACGACCGCCTTCACGGTGCTGGAGTGTGAGGGTTCCCGGCGGCTGGGCTCACGGCCCCGACGCTACCTGCTCACCGGCCAGGCCAACGGTAGCCTGGCCATGTGGGACTTGACCACTGCACTGGACGGGCTCGGCCAGGCGCCAGGTACCTCCTGCCCCAGGCCCACCCTCACACGGGACCCGGGTCCTCGCTGGCTGTGGCCTGATTGCTGCTCTCAAGCCCCTGCCCTCCGACCCCTCTCCTGCCCCTCCATCCGCTCCTTGCCTTAGCTTCCCACCCTCGCTCTCCTTTTCCGACCCTGGGTGTGGCCCTGTGGCCCCGTCCCTTGCCCTGACCCTGCTTCCTCACCCCACAGCAGGTGGCCTGACGGAGGCGGAGCTAATGGGACAGTTGGAGCAGTGCGAGCTGGGCCCCCTGGCGTCCTCTCGGGGCTCCGTCCCCAGTGCTTCCCCCCAGTCCTCCCTCACCAGGTAGCTGCAGCCCGACTCCCCAGCCTGTGCACTGGAGGGAGGGAGGGCCCTGCGGGCACCATGGCCCTGCTGCCCCGTGCTGACCATCCCCACCCCTGCAGTCTGCACTGGGCCTCCAGCAGCACCTCGCTGTCCGCGCACCGTGGGAGCCCCAGCCCCCCGCAGGTCGAGCCCCGGCGCCGAGGGGGCGGCAGCTTCGTGGAGCGCTGCCAGGAGCTGGTGCGGAGCACACCTGAGCCCCGAAGGCCACCGACCCCAGCCCCTCGGCCCTCCACAGGCCTCGGGGCTCCCCTCACACCTCCCAAGAAGAAGCTCAATGAAACTTCCTTTTGAACATATATGCCATAGTGCCTTCGGATACTCCAGTCCTGGGGGGCTCAGCTGCTTCCCTGCTTCCTGTTGAAGCCCTGGGTTCAGGGCCAGGGCCTCCTCACTGTTATGTCTTCCCCTTTTCTAGAAGCCAAAGCCACCCTCCCCAATAAAACTTCCACTGCCGTCACTCTGACTGCCTCCTTAGTGAGTTTGAGGGTCCCTAGGGAAGGTGTGGGGAGGGCACAGGGCCCCACCAGCTTCCTGGCTAGAGAATTGGGAACAGCTTCCTTTCCTGGATGAGTTGAAGGATGATACTGACTTACACTGTAGCTTCAGGCATGGCCGGCTCCAGGGTTCAGACTCCCAGAATGTCTTCCTGCCTCTTGCTGTGCTCCCAGATGTGACATCCTCAGTCAGGTTTTCCCTGTGACTCCTAAAAGCTCCCAAGGAGCGTCCCTGCCTCTGCTTCTGCCTCTATCTCTGTACCAAACGTCACAGGACCGGTTCTCATTGGCTTGACTTCAGCCAGTGACCACTCCTGAGCCGATCACTCTAGGGTGATCGAGGGAGTCCTCAGAGCTAGGAGTCAGGGTGAGCGCCCTGTGGGCAGAATGGAAGAGGAAATGTCTATAGGTGACAGAAACTCAGGTGGCACTAAGTTATTTCCACCGGAGCACTGCTACCGCAAATCTTGCCACTACAAACACCTTAACCTGCCTTTCCAGCTGCACAGCCCCTAACTTCTGCATAGGGGACAGGTTCAGCTCACCTTAGCCTGATGGCTTCAGGATTATTTGCCCCAAGATCATGTCTGTCCCTCTGGCACTTAACGGGGAGGGTTATTGCATTATTTTTTCTTGGCCTAGTGAAGAGAAGAGAAAGTGGGCTAGACTAGGAGCAAGGGATTTTAGAATATGTTAATTCTAGAATTCTAGAGTTTTGGGACTGCTAGAGCCCCTGAAAAAAAGTGGCCAGAGAAGCCTAGTGTGAGGAAGTAACCGCTTGAGCTAACGCCGACCCTCTGAAATGTAGTGGAGAGGAACCTAGGACACTAGGGAGTCTAGAACCCAGGACTCTTCTGGAGTGCCCTAGATTAACAACATTAGGATTCTGCCCTGCATATCAGAAGATAAACTTGCTATTTCTCACAAAAAGGGCCTGGGAGGGCTGGCTGTGGAAGGGGGCTGTATCAAGGGAAACCTATGCAATCCCGCTAGTGGAAATATTTCTCGTGCCCACAGTTAAGGAATCTGGACCAGTGGGATGTCTACAGAATAGCAGATGATCTGTCTTGTCAGCTCTTTCAGAACGCTAAAAGGTTTGTTGGGATTTCAAGAAATTCATAATGGCATAGGGTTCTGGATTTAAAAGTCTAGAATACATACAGGAGCCCTAAAAGGTGAGTTCTTCCAGAATGTAGGTGTTCTGGAGTGCCCATGTAACTTAAACGCTTTTTAAAATTTTTTTTTAAATTTTTGAGTCAGGGTCTTGCTTTGTAGTTCAGGCTGGCCCTGAGCTCACTATGTAGCCCAGGCAAGCCTCCAACTCAGCAATCCTCCTGCCTCTGCCTCCCAAATGCTGGGATTACAGGCGTAAGTCACCATGCCTAGCATTGTTGTATGTAGTTACCAGGATCAAACTTGGGACCTTGTGCTTGTGAGGCAGAGCCAGAACCACTAAGCTAAGTCTCTCGCCCTTAAATGCTTTTTTATAGGCTAGAACTTTCAGGATATTGGGGGATATATGAATGTTAGGAATTCTAGAGAGTATATGTGTGGAGTTTGGAATCAAGGTAATCTAGAATATGAGGATGTTTTGTAATGTTCACAGATCAAAAATATTAAGGTCTTTTCTTTCCTATACCAAAGAACTTTCGTGTTTCTGGAACACTCATGATTCTATAAATAACAGATATGGAATACTGCTAAATTTAGAACATTGAAGAGTTTTCTTTTTTTAAGAATAATTCTAAGGGGCCGGAGGGTTAGCTCAGTGGTTCCGGCGCCTGCCTCGCAAGCGCAAGGTCCTGAGTTCGATCCCTGGTGACCACGTATAATGCTGGGCATGGAGACACACCCACCAACAATCAACACTGCATACCACAATGCCGGACGTGGTGGCTCACGTCTGTCATCCCGGCACTCGGGAGGTAGAGACAAGAGGATTGCTGAGTTCGCGGCGGCTTGCCTGGGCACCATAGTGAGCTCAGGGCCAGCCTGAACTACAAAGCGAGACCCTGTCTCAAAAAGCAAAAAAAAAAAAAAAAAAAAGAATAATTCTAGGGATATTTGGGTGTGGTGGCACATACCTATAATCCTAGCACTTGAGAGGCTGAGGCAGGAGGATCATTGTGAGTTCAGGGCCAGCCTGGGCTATAGAGTGAGTTGGAAACCAACTTTAACGATATAGTGAGACCCTGTTTCCAAAAATAAAAAAAAAGTACTAGGGATAAGACAAGTGTGTGGAGAGGAGAATCATGGGGACAAGTTTCTGGAATGCTGGTCATCTAGAACTGATGTTTTGTTTTTTGGGTGTTTTTTTTTTTTTTTTTTTTGAGATAGGGTCTCACTTTGTAGTTCAGGCTGGGCTTGAGCTCACAATGTAGCCCAGGCAAGCCTCGAACTCGGCAATCCTCTTGCCTCTGCCTCCCCACCTGCCTCTGCCTCCCCATTGCTGGGATGACAAGTGTGAGCCACCACGCCCAGCACTGTGGTGTGTGGTACCAATTGCTTGTAAGAGTGAGTCACCATGCCCGATATCATTGTATGTGGTTACCGGGGATTGAACCAGGGACCTTGGGCTTGCTAGGCAGGGGCTGGACCCACTGAGCTAAATCTTCGGCCCCCAGAACTGATGGATTTTTTTTTTTTTTTGAGACAGGGTCTCACTTTGTAGTTCGGGCTGGCTCTGAGCTCACTATGTAGTCCAGGCAAGCCTCGAACTCAGCAATCCTCCTGTCTCTGCCTCCCGAGTGCTGGGATTACAGGCGTGAGCTACCACTCCCAGCACTGTGGTATGTGGTATTGATGGCTGGTGGGCGTGAGTGTCCACGCCCAGCATTGTATGTGGTTACTGGGGATTGAACTCAGGACCTTGTGCTTGCGAGCCAGGCGCCAGAACCATTGAGCTAATCGTCTGGCCGAACTGATGGATTTTTAAGGGTTGAGATCAGATCAGAATTCAGGAGTGACATAGACACAAACTAGGGAAAACAGGAATTGGAAGCTGGGGAACTTCACATTCTGGGGGATGGGAAGCCAGTGCTATCCCCGGAAGTTGCAGTGGTGAACCAGAGGCTGTTGCTTAGCAACGAGTATTGAAGATGCCCTGGTTCACAGGCAGAAGGAAGAAATTTCGGCAGCGCCCCCAGCAAAAGCTTCAGCCACAGGGTAGGAGGTGGGGAGAGGGGGAAATGGGTGAGGGACACGGTGTCCTGCAGGCCAAATGAACAGGGACCGAGGGGCCGCATAAGGCAGGAGCATGGAGCAACTGAGTGGGTAGAGCCGGGCATGCCACAGTCCTACTGTGTCAGCCCATGGATGCCATGAGTGAGGCACAAGTGCCATTGTTACTGCTTGGGGCCGCGTGTCTCCGGACGGGGGTAGGGGTAATCCAGATTTGTAGGTGTCAGCGCAGGACAGGCATGCGTTACTGTAGATGGCAGGGACGGTGTGCGTGTGGCTGTGTGAGTCATCCGTGTGTCTCACCGCAAGGGAGGGAGCAGGAATTCCCATCCACGCTGCACACCTGCTGCTGGAAGGAGGAGTAGGGGCCGGGGCCAAGTCAAATCACTCGCTGTTCTCATTTGGAGGAAGGCCGGGAGGTCAGGGCTGGTGGCCCTTGTACTTTGTATGTGAAAGACCGTATACCGGGGGCGGAGCTAATACTGCAGAAATGGAAACCTTAGGAATCAAACTACTGATAGGGCCTGGAGTGTAGAAACAGGGAAAGCATGGAAAGGGTGGGGCTTGGGACCTGCAGCGTAGGACGAGTCCTACTCTCTCTCTCTGGGAAGAACTGTGGAAACTGGCAGAAAAAAAATCAAGTGGGGGCGGGGCCTGTGGGAGAGAGGCGGGACCTGCAGCTCTGGAGGCGGGGCCTTTGGAAGAGGGGCGGTGTTAGGGTTCAGGAAAAGAGGGCGGGAACCTCGGAATTGTTATAAAAGGAGGGGCGAATGGACTTGAGACCCTGTGAGTTTGGAAGTTCAGCGCAGGACTTAGATCCTGGAACTCAAAGGGGATGGAAATGGATCCACTGATTTGGGGATCTCAACAGAGGAAGCTCTTGGGAAAGAAAAGTACTGGGACTAAGGAAAAGTCAGCAGTTCTGGGATTGGGAGGGATTCAAGCAGGGAAAGTGGTCTGGTACTTTCTGGGGACGACTGTAGAAAGGGATGCAGGAGGGGCGGAGCTAGAAGCCCTTTACAGGCCTCCGCCAGGGTCCCCAGAGGGGCAGAGCTACTGAAGATCAAGCGGTGGCAGACAGTGAGCCTGGAGCCGCAAAGGACAGGGCCTTGGGAAGGACCAGATCCTTTGGCGAGGGCTAGGGAACCCTTGACTTTCAAGGAGGACCCTGGGACCTAGTACAGAATTAGCACTCCGTTCCCAGAATCTGTAGTCCTTATCTGAGCAGCGGGCACCGTGGGGGTTCCCGTCGAATTCTCCCCAACTGTGAGCGAGGGGACCAAGGGTCTAATTTAGGTGACCCTGCTCTGCGCTCTGCACCCTTCCCAGTAGTAAGGATGGTCTCACCTGCGGCCTGTGCGCCAAGAGAGGGTTCCCGGGGTCTGTGATCGACTTCGGATTTCTTCCAGTCCTTTAGCGACCTCCGGGGCCCCAGCCCCACCCGGCACCTGTCCCCTCAGCCCCGCCCCCGCCACCTCATTGGCCGCGCGGGGGGGCACTGGCAGCGCAGGGCTCTGATTGGCGGGAAGTTCGCACCCCAGAGATTTGCAAGGTGGAGAAAGTGAGTCGGCCTCAGGCGGGGGCGGGACGGGGGCGGGGCCGCGCCGGGCAGACCCGCTGGACAGATGGCCCGCGCCGAGCTGGACTCGGCAAACTACACCATGCGGCGGCCCGGCCCAGGCGCCTGTCGCCTCCTCCTGCTAGGACTGCTGCTGCCGCTCCTCGCAGCCACCGCCACCACCGCAGACCCCAGCCCAAGTCCCAGCCCCAGCCAGGCCGTCGAGGTCACGGTGCTCCCGGGCCGCCCGGCCGGGTAAGCCGCGCTGCAGCCCTTTCTGTCTGCGTGCTCGCCGTCCAGTCAGTCTGGTCCGAGAGGACTGGGACCCTCGGGTTTGGTGGGAGGATGAAGGGCCAGGGCTCTGGGACTCCGGCGGGGGGTCGCCCCTCTTTTGTGGGTGTTAGAACGCCGGGAATGCTGAGATTTTGAGGGGAGGGAGCTCCTTCCAAGGATGCACAAGGCTCTGAGTTTACAGCAAAAAGGGATCTATGGGGCAAAGGTTTAACTTAGAATAAGAGATTGTAGGAGCGTCGAGCGAAGGAGTTCCTTAGGTGCTCGAGAAGAGGGTATTAAGTTCTGCCCGGACTTTCGGGGAAGCTCAGAGGTCCTGGATTTCTAGGATTTGGGGATTAATTACATTTCAGACTGGATTAATTAGAAAGGATCTTAGAGTTTTTCAAATAAATGAAGAAGACGTGGACTCTAAAGTTGATGGCGGAGAGTTGGGAGTACTCGCGCACGCGGGGAGTGGGGGGTCCATCAGGTTTTGTGAGGGAAGCTGTAGTTTCCCAGAATGAGAAGACTATAGAACTGAACGAGCCACCAGTGTTTTCGCCGCGAGTTCCATCCTATCCTACAGGTTGGGGTTATAGTCACTCTTCCCGTCTCCAGGCGACGAGACCGCAGGGAAGTGTGCCCAGCAGGCCCCCTCCCCCCCGTCCCGCCCCAGCCCGGCCGCCCCGCCGCCCTGCGCTACGTTACAAAGGCCCCGGGCTGGGCTCCCGCCTCGGGTCTCTGTGAATGCGTTTAGTAACCCGAGCCGCGCGGGGGCGGGGCCTGGAAGGGGTTAACCCCGAGAAAAGGCGGGAGGGATGACGGCAGAGTTGAGGGTCTGGGAGGCTCCCCTCCGGCGCCCTCGTCCCCCACTGGGCGACCTTGGTTTGCAAAGGATCCCGCCGCTGGATGTCCTTGGCCAGCATCTTCCACAGGTCCCGTGTTGCGACATGAGCACGCCCCCTCGACCCTCACCCCCTCTCAGGATAGGGATAATGGACTTGTCTGGGGGGCCCCTTGTTTCAAGGCACTTTTGCTGTAGAGTATGGCTCGGCCTCCGAGACCCTCTGGGACTGCAGACATCTCCAGGAACGAAACCTTCCTCCTGGGGAGGCAGGAAACCGAGGCCCAAAGACCAGGAGACGCTGGCTCCAGGACGTGCAGCGGGAAGGATAGGAACGGGGTAGAAATGGGGCCTTGGGACTCCTGGTCTTGGATTGTGTCTCCGGTATCCTGTTCCACCTCAGCACCCTGCTACCCAGTTAGAGGGGATGCGGCGCTCCCCAGCAGCAGAGGTCTGTGGACGTGGCGCCACCTCCTGGCCAGGCCTAGGGTGGTGCGAGACATCCTACACCAGAGGAACGTAAGGGAGAGCAGAGTTTTAAGTCCCAAACAAGCTGCAGGGGCTTGTAAATGTACACGTTCTTCTTAGATTATTTTTAATTTTTTTAAAAAAAGTTTTAAATTACGGGCATACTGGCACACAACTGTAATCTCAGCACTCTGGGAGACTGAGACAAGAGAATCGTTAAGTTGGAGTCTAGCCTGGGCAACTTAGTGACTTACTGAGACATTATCTCAACATAAATATTTAAGAAGTGCTGGGATGTAGCTCAGTTCAAAGGCCCTGGGTTCCATCTGCAGTATCATACAAAAAAAAAAGACTTTAAATTATCTTTTCCAGAGTCAGGTGTATTGGCACACACCTGTGATCCCAGAACTTGGGAGGCTGATCTAGAAGGATCACCTTGAGAGTTTGAGGCCAGCCTCGGCTCCATAGTGAGTTCAAAGCCAGCCTGAACTACAGTGTAGTTTGAACCCTGTATCAAAATAAAGTAAAATAAAATAAAATTCCCCCATAAAATCTTACCACGAAACCTACTTCCTAAGACATATAAAAGTAAGTTTGCTGTGGCCTTCTCACTCCTGAAGATTGAAAAACAATTTTCCTTTTCCACTGTAGAGATGGGGAGACTGAGGCATGTACAGATGTGCCTCAAATTAGTCACACATCTGTTTTGTTAGATATAAGCCTTGCCTTGGGTTTCCCTTACCCCGTGCCTTCCTTTTGGGAGTCTGTGGAGGCGCTGGGGCCTGAGTGACTTCCATTCCCCTGTTTATAGCCTTGCTGCTTGTCGCTGCTGCCTAGGCCAGACCCCTAGGAGGAGCCGCTGCATCCAAGGTGGGTTTTTCTAGGTGTGGGAGGGAGGAGTAGGAGCCGAGGGGCTGGGGGTTCCTTTACCCAGCCTTCATCCCAGCTGGAGAGCTGGATGCACTCAGTGAAGGAAGACTCAGCCCCCTCCTTCCCCACTTAGTCCCTGGCTATCTCCGAAGCCTCCTGCAGGGTCCACAGCTGCCCTCCTGAAAAGTGCACAGGCTCACAGCGGTGTGTGACGGGGCCGCCCCCAGTACCGAGCCCCGGCCCCGGGCTGGGGAAGAGACAGGTGTCCCTCAGCTGGCAGCCACTGACGTGAGTGTGCGATCCTTCCCTGCTCCCAGATCCTCCCTCCAGAACACCTAGCTTTGTTGCTGTTTCTTCCCTTTCCTCCTCTCTCATTCTCTTTCCTCTTCTCCTCACTCTCTCCATTTCTTTCTTTCTCCCATTGTTCTAGAGACTGAACCAAGACATAGCTCAGTGTGAGCTATGTCTCTAACCCTTTTAAAATTTTGTCTTTTAAGATAAGGCCTTGCTAAGGTACCCAGGCTGGGCTGGAACTTGCAGGTCTCCTGCCTCAGCCTCCCAGAGTGCTGGAATTACAGTGGAGTTACAGGAGTGCTTTTCCATAGCAGGGCTTGCACTTTCTCTCTCTCTTTCTCTCATTCTAGCTCTCCCTGTGGATCTTTTACTGTCCGCCTGTACCTTTGTATTTATTTCTTTGCCCTGTCTCTTACACTGTCTCCAGGTCCTTTTAAAATATCTGCTCTTTTCCTTACATCCCCTCCTCTCTGTGTCCCTCGGTTACACAAACCATCCCTGGCTTTCCTGTTCCTCTCTGTCCCTTTCTCTTTTTCTCCACGGTCTTTCTCTTTCTCTCCAAGAGTTTGAAGAACTCTTAAGGCCAGTTCCCTGTAAACGGGGTTAGGTTAGGGGTGTGCTCCGGCAAAGCAGCTACTAGAAGACAGTCTCCTGGCCCTGGGGTCCTTTGTGTGTGTGTGTGTGGAGGGTGACACCCTCACGGTGGTGACAGCGCTTCTCCACCCCCTCCCGCCCAGGCTGCAAGAGGCCCGAGCTCTGCTGAGGCGTCGACGGCCCCGAGGGCCAGGGGCCCGAGCCTTGCTGAAAAGAAGGCCCCCACAGCGCGCCCCTGGCGGCCAGGCCCGCGGTAAGAACATCCGCCCTTCCTCCGCCCGGGGGGCGGGGGGGTTCCGGGCCAGATAAAGCCGTCTGGTTCTCACGCTCCAGCCGCCGCCTGCCCCCCCCCCCGCGTTGTAGCTCAGCCCACCCCACCCCCCAGGAGGCGGCCACCTCTAGGGACCCCAGCGTCCGGCTGTGCGAGGTGAGCCCGGGACAGAACTAAACGCAGGCCAGAGGCTCTGACCCATCGGGGTGGGGCCGGGAAGCCAGGCGTCCGGGCTCCCGCGGCCGAAGAGGGGGGCACTGGGCCAGCAGAGAGCCAGGCCGAACCAGCCCAGACAACAAAAGCGATTGTGCGGGTTGGCGCCTGCCCGGGCACAGAGTGCCCAATATTGCGGAACGGCTGAGGGCCAAAGGCTTCCCCCGCTGTCTCCCGGGACCCCCTCTACCCCAACCCTGCTCTGCTCCTACTTCAGATGCCGACCCCCGGGTTAGAACACCTACTGGCCTCAGCCACCCTCAAAAGTCCCCTTCCTGCTGTGGCCTTCAGCCCAGATATGTCCCCTCCTCCCTAAAGTCTTCCAGATGTGAGCTCTGGGCCAGCCGTGAGACCCCCCAGCCTCAGTCCATTCCTTCCCTTTATCCATTCTGACTTTTCCCACCAGGTGTGGAGGGTCCTAGTCACAGGCAGCTGCACCTTCCATCCCCCCGCCATGCTTCCTAGCCAGGATCCAGACCCTTAGTTCCTTCGCGTGCCAGTGTGCGTCCACTCTCCCCTCTCTCTCAGTATGCCACCTGGCCGCCCAGATGTGCCGCCATAGCTCTACCTATCTGGACGGAGCTCCTTTTCTCTACGCCTAGGGTGGAGAAGCAGCCTTCAGCTGTCTCCCCAACTGCGGCCCTCACTACTCCTCAATTTCCTCTGGAAGGAGTCAGCTCTGTGGGGGGAACCCGCCCCCACCTGTTCCCTTCCCGGCCGCTCCCCTGAGGGCCCCATCCACTTGTCGGAGCGCGGGTGGGGGCCGAGGGGCCCCCTCCTCCCCGCGAGTCTAGCGCCCAGCCTTCGCGCCTCTGGCCAGGCGCCCAGCCCCACGCGCCCCCGCGCGGCCGCCAGGGAGGGAGTGGTGGGGAGGGGGGGCTGCGCGGGGGCGCGGCGGCCCTCCCCCGCGGGCGGGCGGGCGCGGCCGGGCCCCTCGGGCGGGCTGGGGCGGCGGCGCGGCGGAGCGCGGCGCTGCAGCCATGGCGGGCGGCGCGCGGCTGCTCCGGGTGTCGCTATTGGTGCTGCTGGCGCAGCTCGGGCCTCAGCCCGGGCTGGGCCGGCCCCGAGAGCGTCTCCGCGTGCGCTTCACCCCGGCCGTGTGCGGCCTGCGCTGCGTCCATGGGCCCAGCGGCTCCCGCTGTACCCCGACCTGCGCGCCCCGCAACACCACCAGCGTGGACAGCGGCGCACCCGGCGGGGCGGCCCCGGGGGGACCCGGCTTCCGCGCCTGTGAGTGCCGGGTGGTGCTCCCCAGGGTGGGTTCCCGGAGGGAGGAGGCTCCCGGGGGATGGGGGAGATAGTCCTCCTGGGAGGAGCCCAGATTCTGGGTGCAGTAGTGCAAGGGCTCCCTGCAGCGGGTCTCTCCTTCCAGGTTTGGGGAGTGGGTCCTGAGGGTCCGGAATTTGCAAGGAAGGAGCGTTCCCAGGGACCTGTGGTGTTCCACATGAGGGACCGGGCCGGCTTTCATACTTTTCAGTCAAACTGAAGATCCAGAATTGAGAGGTCCGGGAGTTTGGGGGAAGAGAGCCCGAACTGTGAGGCTTTTCATAATGGGTCCTCAAGGTCGCGTTGGGGAATTTGGGTGAGGAAATAGGAGAGTCCGACTGGGATAGCCTTTGAGGAGGGGACTTGGGATGAGGAGACCTAAGAGGGTCTTCTCCCCGGGGAAGGGGTGTGAGGGAGAGAATAGCCGTCTCTGCCAGACCTGACTTGCCAGGGTCCCACGTGCGACAAAAACACAGACAGGAGGCCTGGGGTCGGGTACCCAAAGCGTAGGGGACCAGCGCCGTGTGCTGTTAGTACCTCTATACCAGGGCAGCCCTCAGGACTTCAGGTGAGGGAGGACCCCACCACCTGTCCTCCCGGGGTGTAGGGGCGGGCAGGCTCTCCTTGCCCCTCACCCCCTTAGGCCCTCCAGAGCAGGGAGTGGGGGCCCCTGGAGCAGAGAACTCGCCCAGTCTGGCCTTCAGCCAGCCCAACCCCGGCCGACGTGAGCTCATCTCCCGCCTGAGCCCCCGCCCACTGCCACTCCTTCTCTCCTCCCCTTCCTCCCTCTTCCTTTACTCCCTCCCCACCCAACTCCAATACATGCCCGTGCCAGGCGCCGTGCCCAGGCGGGTGCCAAGCCCCTGGAGGCACAAGGAGGGGCATACGAAGGGGGGATGACCTTGGTAGGACCCTGATGTCCTCAGTTCCCCGTTCCTCCAGAGACACAGGCCATAGAGTTGGACTGGCCAGTGCAGTGGCACCCATTTGGCAGTGGGCACCTTCAGGGAGCGGGGCTGGGATCCTTGCACCTAGGCCAAGGGAAAGCAGAGACACGCCTTCGGAGGGTGGGAAATGCCCCTGCATCTGGCCAGTTTCCTACCACCCCCATCAGAGACCCTTTCCATTTTGGAATGTTGCTTCCTAGTTATTAAACCTCTCAGGCCCTGCTTATTCAAGGACCCCCATTGAATGACCTGGAGTCCTCCTCTGAGTCTGTCCCAGCCCATAACCTCCCTCCCACTCCTGTAAAACAGCCCCTCCAGCAAAGTTCCCCACCCAGTCTTTGAGGTAAGCCCCCCTCCTGTGCCCCTCACCAGGAAACTCTAGCACTGTTTGTCACTATTTCTCTAGGCTTCTGGGAGAAACTCTAGACCAGGCCCTTGCAGCGGTACATTTCCTCCTGAGGAATTCTCTTGCTACAAAACTCCCACTTTCTTGTATTTTCCATTTGAACTTCCTCTCAGCCCCATCAAAGAGATTCCTGAGTCCTGTGTCTCCAAGTCCTGCTCTTCTAGCTCATCCTGTGTCCGGGAACTTTAGATCTTAGCTATTTTCAGAGAGCCCCAGATTTGGTCTTGGTGAGTAGACTCTCCCTCCAAGAGGATACCGCAATGCTGCCCTCTGGGAGCCCTTAACCAAGACTTGGGCACCTAATCCTGTCGCTGGGAGATGGGTTTTCAGGGTATCTTAGAGTCGCATTCAGTTGAGGTTCTTAAGTCCTGGGAACTTCCAAGAATCCCACTTCTCTACCTAGTCCAATTCCTCTGCACTCAAATGGGTCACCCCCCAGAAGGCACTGGAGTCGTTTTCTAGGTAACTGTTCCCCAAAGGACTTGAAAGACTCCTTTGGTTGAAAGAAAATCCGTTTCATTTGAGCTCGCCTCCCCCTCCGTCCCAGAAACCTTGAGTCTGAATCCTAGAGTACTGGCCTCCAGCTAGCCTCGTCCCGAGGACTTCTGTCCCCTGTCCCCCCTCTTACGGCCCTGATTCAGAATCCCACACACCCCCTGGACCGCCGCGCTGCCTGCCCCCTCTTTCTCCTCCGCACAGCTGTTTCCAGCTGTTTTCTGCAGTCCCGGGGGAGAAAGGGAGGGGGGGTGCCCTCGAAAGACATGTCCGGCCTCCTTTGGCTCTGCGGTCCCAGGACTCCCCAAGGGTCCGGAATTCTGAGCCTCCGCCCAGCCCCCGCCGCACCCCTCTCTTTGTTTACCCCGCCGCACAGCTGGCAGTGCCCCGCCCAGAGGTGGCCAGGGGCCCAGCGAGGGCGCGCAGAGGGGGAGAGGAGGCGCGTTCCCGCTTGTTGCCCCGCCCCGGGGCTACCGGAGGCGGGAAGGCAGAGTTAGAACTCTAGAGCCGGAGTCGGAGAAGTGGGCGGTGGGAGATGGGCGGGGCTAAGGCGGCCGCCAGCGCAGAGGTGCGGTGGGAGGGGCATGAGTGAGCGAGCTGGGGCAAATCAGAGCCGGGAGAGGGGTGGACGGAGCCAAAGGTTACAGGTTAAACTCCTGGATTCCTGGTGTTGAGTCCCGCAGGTAGAAAGTGAGATGGGCCGACTAGAAAGGGAGGCGTGGCCAGTGGGCGGAGCTCTAACATGGTGGATTGGTTAGTGGATAGAGCGCGAGCAGGCGGAGAATACACTAAGGAGAAAGGAGGGAGCTGTTCCCAAGACTGGCCAAAATGTATGAATGGATGAAAGGGGCGGGGATCGGAGGGGTTGAAACAGCAGAGGACCCAGCCACCCCACGAAATGGACAGAGCTAAACGCTAAGAGGAACCGAGCGGGCTGAGCCACTGGTACCCAGCCAAACAGTGGGGACCGCGGGACTCTAGGACAGTCGGTGACGGAAAAGTGAAGGAAGGGCCGGAGGGCGTGGCGAGCCAATCTAGTGGACCGGGCCGTATCGGAGGGTTGAACTACTGCACTTGCGGTGCCGCTGAACTAATTCCCCAGCCCTGACGACCTAATTCTGACGCCGAGGACCGAGCTAACCTGGGTGCGTTGGCTGCAGAAATACCTGCCTGGCACTTGCGCGCATTGAGTACCTCGTTCTCCCTCCATCCTAGTCCTTTGCCCTTTGATCTGTCACAACGGAGGGGTGTGCGTGAAACCTGACCGCTGCCTCTGCCCCCCGGACTTCGCTGGCAAGTTCTGCCAATTGCACTCCTCGGGCGCCCGGCCCCCGGCCCCAGCTATGCCGGGCCTCACCCGGTCCGTGTACACCATGCCACTGGCCAACCACCGCGACGATGAACACGGTGAGCAGAGAGCGGCCTGAGTCTCCTTCGACCCCTCTCCAGCTTCTCCCTCTTCTTGGGCCCCGGCACCGCTGCCTTAGAAAGCACGCTCGGCCCTTGTAGACGTGCTCTGCCCGCCCTGCCTCCCACAGGCGTGGCGTCTATGGTGAGCGTGCACGTGGAGCACCCGCAGGAGGCGTCGGTGGTGGTGCACCAGGTGGAGCGTGTATCGGGGCCCTGGGAGGAGGCGGGCGCCGAGGCCGTGGCCAGGGCGGAGGCGGCCGCGCGCGCGGAGGCGGCGGCGCCCTACACCGTGCTAGCCCAGAGCGCGCCGCGCGAGGATGGCTACTCGGACGCCTCGGGCTTCGGCTACTGCTTTCGGGAGCTGCGCGGAGGCGAAGTGAGAACAGGCCCGGGTGGGCGGGGAGCGCGCCGCTTCGCGGGAGCGCGCTCACCCGACCCTTCCCTGCAGTGCGCGTCGCCATTGCCCGGACTCCGTACTCAAGACGTCTGCTGCCGCGGGGCCGGCGTGGCCTGGGGCGTTCAAGACTGTCAGCCATGCTTGGAGCACCAAGGTAAGCCCCACAATGTCCCTGGGGTGCTTGGATCTGGGGAGGGGTGAGAACCTCGCCTCTCCTTCCACTTTTCCCGTAGATAATCCCACTCTCAAGCCCTGGCCACCAGCTTTCCATTCTGCCCCCCCCCCCATTTCCTGACTTTGGCCGTTGAAGTTCAAACCTACCTTTAGGTTCTGGCCCCACCAATGCATTCTGGAGCCTTCTCTGGTTACCTTCTCTGGCACCTACAGAAGGCTGTGCTCAAACCACGCCCAACGCTTGGCCCCTCCCCCAGGTCGTCCCCTCCCCCTTGGTTCTCACTACCCCATCCATCCCTGGCCCACACTCTCTTCCATCCGCAGGGAGCTCAGACAGAGTGGGCGGCCCAGATGGACCTTGTCCCACCGGCTTTGAGAGGGTTAATGGTTCCTGTGTAGGTGAGGAGTGGAGGAAAGGGGATGACTCTAAGGGTGGGGCTGGCCCGGTTCAAGTCCCCAACTCCATCCTGACTTCTCCCACCCTGGCAGATGTGGATGAGTGTGCAACAGGTGGCCGCTGCCAGCACGGGGAGTGTGCCAACACGCGCGGCGGGTACATATGCGTGTGCCCAGATGGGTTCCTGCTCGACTCATCCCGCAGCAGCTGCATCTGTGAGCCGCTGGGAGAGGGCTGAGGCTGGTTTCAGAACCTACCCTGACCGCGGAGGACATCCCCAACACTACCCAACTCAGTTCCCTCAGACCACCCCCAAGTGCCCCTCACCCAGTCTTAGAGCCCCCAGAACTTCTAAAACTCTCCTAAACCTGCAGATGATTCCCTGCACCTTCTCCAGACCCTCCAAGAAGCCCTCAAATATTTTGGATTGAAGATTCCTTTAGAGTCTCGGGCTTGGGCCGGGGATTTAGTTCAGTGGTTCTGGCATCTGCTTTGCAAGCACAAGGTCCGGAGTTCGATCTCTGGTACCACATGGCATGGTAGCTCAGGCCTGTCATCCCAGCACTCGGGAGGGAGAGGCAGGAGGATTGCTGAGTTCGAGGCTTGCCTGGGCTACATAGTGAGCTCAGGGCCAGCCTGAACTACAAAGTGAGATCTTGTCTTAAAAAAATAAAAAATCTTGGGCTTTTTTTGATGTCCTCTCAGATCCCAAATCTACTCATCCCTCTGAATCAATCGCTAGGCCTTCTTGAGATCCTAAGATCCTCAGATTCTCCTTCAACCCTCAAAGCCCTCTCAGACCCCTGTAACCCTCGACTCTCCTTCACACCCCCTCAAGTGACCCTCCTACACACTAAGCCCTCCCTGGGAGCACTGCCCCAACTCCTGCATCCTGGTTCTGCTTCACTCTCCACCCTGGCCCTAAATAATTTCTTCCTCTTCTCCCAGCTCAACATGTGATCTCAGAGGCGAAGGGTCCCTGCTTCCGCGTGCTT
The DNA here is from genome assembly GCA_004025085.1 of Thryonomys swinderianus. Lineage (NCBI taxonomy): Eukaryota > Metazoa > Chordata > Mammalia > Rodentia > Thryonomyidae > Thryonomys > Thryonomys swinderianus. The sequence continues at coordinate 15,248 of PVIC010004820.1, read as the reverse complement.
CGTGAGGGCGGCTGCTCGCTGCCCATTCTTCGAAACATCACCAAGCAGATCTGTTGCTGTAGCCGCGTGGGCAAGGCCTGGGGCCGAGGCTGCCAGCTCTGTCCACCTTTCGGCTCGGGTGAGCATTTCATATGGTGCCCCTTCCTAATAGGCCACACTACTGGAGGGTCAGTCTGGGGCCACACCTCCTGACTTTAGGAGCACTGAGTTCAAACCAGGCCAGACCCCCAACCCCTGAGACTTGCTAGTCTCAAACTAGACCCTGCCCAAGACTTCTTCCTGGTTCACGGCCCCACCCACACCACCTTGGAGTTCTGTGTCTGCAGCACATCACCCCCAATCCCCAGGTTTGAACTGTATGCTAGCGTTTTGACCTGAGACACTGCCTCTAGTTTAGGGTACCCCTTTGGTCCCATCCCGCATTCACCCTGAAACACTTATCTAACATTCTAGCTTCTGCCTAAAACAGCCCCACCAAGGATGGTTTCTTGCTCTTTAACTCAGTCCCTGGAGGCTCCAAACCAAACCCTGCCCCCAACTCCAACCCAACATCCCAAAAGGAGACAAACTCCCTTGGCCCCTCCTTTAGCCTATGAGATGTCCTGTTCTTGGCACTACTCCACCCCATGCCAGGACCCACACCACATCCTTAAGACACCTCAGGCTGAGCTCTGTCCCCAGCTGAGGCAGCTTCTAGTCTCTCCCTCTCATTCCTATCTCTTCCCTGGCCCCCTCTTTGCCTACTACCTGTCCTATCCACCTCCTTTCCTGTTTCCAGAAGGTTTTCGGGAGATCTGTCCAGCTGGCCCTGGATACCACTACTCAGCCTCAGATCTCCGCTACAACACCAGGCCCCTGGGTCAGGAGCCACCCCGAGTGTCCCTCAGCCAGCCACGTGTTCTACCAGCCACCCCACGGTCACCCACAGGTGAGATGGCACCTGGAGGAGGAGGTGACATTTACAAGGGGCCGCCCAGCCCACAGGGAAAGGAGTGGAGATGCCCTAATTCAAGTCTTCACCACCAGATACCCCTTCCTTACTAGGTTTTCTACCCACCCATCGCCCAGAGCCCCGGCCTGACCCCAGGCCTGAGCCCCGGCCTGGCCCTGAGCTTCCCCTGCCCAGCGTCCCTGCTTGGACTGGTCCCCAGATTCCTGAATCAGGTGCGGTAAAGAGAATTGAGGGTGTTGGTGGGTCGTACACAGGAAGTTAGAAGACATAAGGGAAACATGCTAGGAATGAACAAATGGGCAAAATGAATGGGTAGGAGAGTTGAAGGGTTGGGTGATAGATCAGGTGCTGGAGTCAGGATTTGGTTCGAATTCTGTAAACTGAGTAATTCATCTAAACTTTTTGAGACTGTTTCTCATCCTGTAAAAAGGGGACCATTGTGAGGTTCAGTGATATGTCTCTAAAGTACTGAGTGCACAGTAAGTGCTCAGTTAATGTTAGATTTTTTTTTTTTTTTGAAGAGGGCAGTAAGAATATAGGTCAGGTAGGGGATTGGAGCGGAAAATATTTTAAAATAGAGAATTTGGAGTGGTATTGTGGGCTTATTGCAAGCAGTGGACCCGATGAGACTTTCCCAAGATAAAAGAGAATGGAATCCCCTCTAAGATTGTGTTTGGGGAGGAAGGCCATTGGGGATGTTTTAGGAGACTGGACTGAGCTGGAAGGGACCAAAGAGTTCAGAGTTGGGGGAACTTGGCTGACTGGACCCCCAGGTCCCTCCTCTGGCGTGTGTCAGCGCAACCCCCAGGTCTGTGGCCCAGGACGCTGCATACCCCGGCCCAGCGGCTACACGTGCTCATGTGACTCTGGCTTCCGGCTCAGCCCTCAGGGCACTCGCTGCATCGGTGAGCTGGGCAGCGGCAGAATGGGAGGGGACGCTCTCCCTGGTCTCCTGTTGACCAGCCCCTTCGGTGTCCTTAGACGTGGATGAATGTCGCCGCGTGCCCCCGCTTTGCGCTCCTGGGCGCTGCGAGAACACGCCGGGCAGCTTCCGCTGCGTGTGCGGCCCAGGGTTCCGAGCTGGCCCGCGGGCTGCAGAGTGCCTGGGTGAGAAACCCGCCCCGCCTGACTCGAGCCCCCAGCCCTGCCCAGTCCGGCCCTCGCTCTCGCTGCTGGGTCTTCCTTCACTCCCAACAGAGCTCCAGAGCTACTGCTGCCGGTTCTCGGGCCCTGCTCGGACCCTTTGGCCCACCACTGCCAAGCCCCCAAACTAATCCTGCTCCGCTCTGGCTGGGACTCTCCGTGGACTCCTCCTTCCATCTAGCCACTCCCAGTCTCCGCCCGCCGACCACGCCCCTTACCCCAGTCTCGCTCCAGCCCCAGGCCTCGCCTCTTCTACCAGTGCTGCAGCCAATGTCCAGACCACAACCTGATTCCACCCGGTCAACCAGAGCCTGGTCTCAACCTGCCCCTTCTTTCTCTGGCTCAGCTCCTGTCTTCCCTCTCTTCGCTCAGTCCCCGAAGCTGCCCTTACCACTCTTGCAGTGCTTAGGGCTTGCGCTCCCCAGTTTACCTCTTTTCTCGATAGCTCTCTCCGTCTCAGTACTGGTCATAACCCCAGCCCTCGTCCTGCCCTGGCGAAAAAAGAAAACCCCGCCTGCCATTTAAAGGCCTGTCCACTCCAAGCCCCGCCCACCACCCCTCTCCCAGCCAATCTCCAACCCAAATTTGGCCTTGGCCCCGCCCCTGCCTCCCTACCGACTCGCCCCTCGCCCGCGTTTTCTGGGGACTCTGCCCCTGTCTCAATCGCAACGTTTTGCCCATAGACGTGGACGAGTGCCTCCGTGTGCCACCGCCGTGTGACCGCGGGCGCTGTGAGAACACACCGGGCAGCTTCTTGTGCGTGTGCCCTGCTGGGTACCAGGCTGCACTGCATGGAGCCAGCTGTCAGGGTGAGGGACTGGACCGGACAGAGAGGAAAGGGGTGGAGGGGGAAGGGTAGAGGGGTGAGGACGAGGGATGATGGAGAGACTGAACACTGGGACAAAAGGAGGCTGACTCATGGGAGACGGAGGCCAGGTCCTGAGACAGGGGCCGCTTGGCTATGGAGTACCTGGGGAAGGAGAGGTCCAGTGGTGGAAAACAGGCTGAATCGTGGAGGAGAGGGAAGCAGAGTGAAGAGACCTGGAGACAGCAGGGACTGGCAAAGGGGACAGTTATGAAGGACCAAGAAGACTGACTCATGGGACCTAGTGAAGAAGAGTTCTCTGAGCCAGGAAGGCCACCTGAGGGGGCCTGATGACCAACGGGTAGGGAAGAAGAACGAGGAGGGGTTTGAAGTGAGGGAGGCCAGACTGGACTGGGGTGGGACAAAGAGGAGCAGTGACCCTGAGCCCCTTGCCATGCAGATGTGGATGAGTGCACCCAAAGTCCGGGCCTCTGTGGCCGCGGGCTCTGTGAGAACCTGCCCGGCTCTTTCCGCTGTGTTTGCCCGGTTGGCTTCCGGGGCTCGACTTGTGAAGAGGATGTGGATGAATGTGCCCAGGAGCCACCGCCCTGTGGGCCTGGCCGCTGTGACAACACGGCTGGCTCCTTCCACTGTGCCTGTCCTGCTGGCTTTCGATCCCGGGGCCCTGGGGCCCCGTGCCAAGGTGAGGATGCTGAGTTCCACCCTGCTGCGGCACCACTAGCTGTGGGTACTGGAGAGAGATGGTGCTGCCCTTTTCCTCTTTCAATAATATTCCTGTGGAAACCGTGGGAGGGGACCGCTGAGGCAGGTCGGCAACAAGGAGGGGCCTGGCAGGGCCCTGGAGGCTGGCACCAGACTGCAGTAAAGAGGCAGATGGGGATGGAGGCCCCTTCCTCAGCCTGACTGGCCCTCTCTGCCCCAGATGTGGATGAGTGTGCCCGCAGCCCCTCGCCCTGTGCCTATGGCAGGTGTGAGAACACAGAAGGCAGCTTCCAGTGCATCTGCCCCACAGGCTTCCAACCCAGCACTGCCGGCTCCGAGTGCGAGGGTGAGGCCGAGGAAGGAGGGAGGCATGTAGATGGGTAAGGGGGTGGAGGCTGTTCTTTGAAGGCCACCTTCATCCTTGCTCCTCAGATGTGGATGAGTGTGAGAACTACCTGGCATGTCCTGGGCAGGAGTGTGTGAACTCACCTGGCTCCTTCCAGTGCAGGGCCTGCCCTGTCGGCCACCAGCTGCACCATGGCAGATGCACGGGTGAGACCCGGCCCTGGTACAACCTGGGACCTGAATCTGAATCCCTGAACCAGATCATGACCCTTGACCTGGACTTCGCCCCCCCTTGCCAGGATCACGACTCCCATATAGCCTGACCCCTGAACCAGACTGTAACCCCTGACCTGGTCAGTGACTCTTTTTTTTTTTTTTTTCTTTTTGGAGACAGGATCTCACTTTGTAGTTCAGGCTGGCCCTGAGCTCACTGTGGTGCCCAGGCAAGCTGCCGCGAACTCAGCAATCCTCCTGTCTCTGCCTCCCAAGTGCTGGGATTACAGGCGTGAGCCACCATGTCCGGCACTGTAGTATGCGGTGTTGATTGTTGGTGGGCGTGTCTCCATGCCCAGCATTCTATGTGGTGACCGGGGATCGAACTCAGGTCCGGAACCACTGAGCTAACCTTCCGGCCCTGGTCAGTGACTCTTGAATTGGCACTGTGACTTCCTGACTTCTGCGATGCAGAAACATTCAGCTTGATTGTAACATTTGATCCTAATCATAATCTGCTGATAACCCAATCATAATCTGCTGATAACCCCTCACCATAGCCTCATAGTTGCTGTGAATTGCCTGGCTCTGACTCCACCAACTCTGAAGGTGACCTGTGACCCTAACCATAACCCTCCCTACAATCCCTTACCTTTGATTCTGTCTCTTTCCCTCCCTCTGGTCCTTTCAGAATCTCTTCCCTGAAACCTCATTAGATCATGGTCTTTGACTCAGACCCCTGACTTAAGGCAGAACTATGGACTCAACTCTAACCTCTGACCTCTACTTGTCTCAAATTCTAGTCACTGAGTCTGACTTGTTTTTCAGCAGAATCCCATCCACTGATCCTAGTTTATACACTTGACCCCTGACACTAGTGCACTTCTGGTCCATGTGCCCGTGCAGTCTGTCCCCCTGACCCCAAGATCCTAGTGTAGAGAATTCCCAGACACCAGGCCCAGGTCCAGGTCCCCTGTCTTCCAGTCAACACTTTCTTTTTTTTTGAGACAGGGTCTCACTTTGTAGTTCAGGCTGGCCCTGAGCTCACTATGTAGCCCAGGCAAACCTGGAACTCAGCAATCCTCCTGTCTCTGCCTCCCGAGTGCTGGGGTTACAGGCGTGAGCCACCACGCCCGGCACTGTGGTATATGGTACTGATTGCTGGTGGGCGTGAGCCACCACGCCTAGCATTGTATGTGGTTACCTGCGCTTGTGAGGCAGGCGCTGGAACCACTGAGCTAAATCTCCGGCCTAGTCAACACTTTCTATCGCCTCTCCCAGCTCTAAGGGGCTCTGTCCAGGGTGTCCCTAGACTGGACCCCTTCTAAAGCCCCGGTTCCCACAGATGTGGACGAATGCAGTTCGGGCGCCCCCTGTGGTCTACACGGCCATTGCACTAACACCGAAGGCTCCTTCCACTGCAGCTGCGCGCCGGGCTACCGGGCACCGGCGGGTCGGCCGGGGCCCTGTGCAGGTGGGCAGGGCGAGGCCCCGCGGGAAAACCTGAGAGTACGTCCTGCCACGGGGCCAGGCGCTCTGGGAGAGGTGGGTGCTTCTCCAGGGGTCGCCGGGAGAAATAAACTCTGGTTGCCCAGGTTATGGCTTGGGGGCGGGGCTACAGCTTTGAGGGTGGGATTCAGGGGGCGAGACTGAGGCGTCGCAGCCCAGCCCTATCTCAAGCATATTCTAGACATAAACGAGTGTCTGGAGGGCGACTTCTGCTTCCCCCATGGCGAGTGCCTCAACACCGACGGCTCCTTTGCCTGTACTTGTGCTCCTGGCTACCGGCCTGGACCCCGCGGATCATCTTGCCTGGGTGGGTGCTCAGCCTGGGGCTGGACGCAGGAAGGATGGGATTGTAGCAGGAAAAGGCGGGTTGAAGAAAAGAGGGTGGAATGGGGAGTGAATTTTTGGCCGAGGTCTCCCAGTATCCGGGGGCGGGGCCCGGATCCCGTCCGAGGGGGTTTCTGATCCTCCGTCCGACAGACGTGGACGAGTGCAGCGAGGAGGACCTTTGCCAGGGCGGCATCTGTACCAACACCGACGGTTCCTTCGAGTGTGTCTGCCCTCCAGGACACCGCGCCGGCCCAGATCTCGCCTCCTGCCTTGGTGAGAGGCCCCGTCCGGCCCTGATCCTTCCTCCAGTCCCCTCTGTCGTCTCCCACCTCTGCTTTTCATCCACAGCTTCTTTCCTCCTCCTGTTCCTCTTCCTCCTCCCCCTCCTCCTCCTCGATCCTTTCTCCTTCCGCATCTCCTCTCCACTCTGCTTCTTCTCTTGCCCCCCGCCCCCCCAACTGCCCTGCCTCTCCCTTCAGACATTGACGAATGTCGGGAGCGAGGTCCCGCCCTGTGCGGGTCCCAGCGCTGTGAGAACTCCCCAGGCTCCTACCGCTGTGTCCGGGACTGCGACCCTGGCTACCACGCCGGCCCCGAGGGCACCTGTGACGGTGAGATGAGTCTTCCCACAAGGTTGCTGGGTCCTTGGGGTTTTGGGAGGGGGCCCGCACTGCAGTCTTGGAAGAGAGAAGGGAAAGAGTCTCCAGCCAACGGATACCCATCCACCTTCTCAAAAAGACACCCCAGAAAGACATCCCTTCCGGTGAGGCTGTGAATTACAATTCCCTCTTCAGGCCCCATTCTAACATCCCAGCTTCCACCACTCGTACTACTTCCACTCTGGGCACCAACTTTCCCCAGTGTGAAATTCCCTGAGCCGGTTGTGATGGTGCATATTATTAATCTCAGTGCTCTGGGAGGCTGAGGCAAGAGGATGGAAAGTTCAAACCCAGTCTCATCAACTTAATGACTTAGCAAGACCCTATTTCGAAAATAAAGAGTAAAAAGACCCGGATATAGCAGTGCATGCCTGTGGACCCAGCATCAGAGAATCTGAAGTAGAAAGATTGCTGCCAGGGGCCCTCCTTCTGTCACTCTTTGGTCCCCCTTCTGTCTCTCTTAGGCAAATGCTATCTCTCAATAAACTTTTCCTACTCAGAAAGAAAGATCGCTGCAATTTCCAGGCCACCCTGGACTACATGGTGAATCCAAAGCCAGCCTGGACTACATAGTGAGACCCTGTCTGAAAAATAAATCAATAAATAATGAAAGTAAAAAACAGGGTGGGATTGATGCCCCTGGTACAGACCCCAGGCCCACATAAACACACAAAAAGTCCCTGAAATTTCTCCGAGGGTTGGCTCTGGCCCATATAAGCTCTACCCATCCACCCTTTGGACCCTTCAGACTTACCAGCCCTTTGGAACATGAAAGGCTTACAGACACCAGCAAAGGACTAACCAAGGAAGGAGGCTCAACTAATTTAACCTATTTTGGGGTGAGGAGAGTGGTGGGTGGGTTGGCATTTTCTGGGACACATGACATAAAATGACTAGGGGCTGCCCTTAGCTCACACGTTGCAAAAACTCTGACTTTTGGAAGTCTTGTTTTATGAGATTTAATTGCTTGACTCCACAAGAATTCACTAAACACATACTCTGCACTAGGCTTGAGGCCACAACAGGAAATGAGTGAAAACCGCCTTCATGGGCTAATATTTGGTGGTCGTAGGAGGAGGCAGACAGTAACGGTGTAAATAAATTCAACATTTATTTATTTATTTACTTACTTACTTATTGGTACTGAAACTGTCTCAAAATAAAAAGTAATAATAAGTATAAAAATTGGGTTGGGGATGTAGCTCAGTGCAAAGGCTTTGGGTACAAACCCCAGTATAAAAGAGTTATCGTCATTTGTGGGTCTTTAGAATTCAGACTTCTAGAATAACAGATTCGTAGAGACTCCGGTCTTGGGGGCTGGAAGTGGCCTTAGGGACCCTTTATTTGAAGCCTGTGTTGTGCCCTCTCCCTCTCCTCCTCCTGCTATTACAGATGTGGATGAGTGCCAAGAATATGGTGTGGCGATCTGCGGGGCACAGCGCTGTGAGAACACCCCGGGCTCCTACCGCTGCACACCAGCCTGTGACCCTGGCTATCAGCCCACACCAGGGGGCGGGTGCCAAGGTGGGTGCCCTCTGGCTAGTGGGTGAGCTGTGAGGGGATGGAAGCTCCACAGATGGCCTAACTCTTACTCGATTGCAGATGTGGATGAATGCCGGAATCGGTCCTTCTGTGGTGCCCACACCACGTGCCAGAACCTGCCTGGCTCCTTCCAGTGCCTCTGTGACCAGGGCTACGAGGGGGCACAGGACGGGCGTCACTGCGTGGGTACGGGGCTCCAGGGAGGGGGTGGGAGAGGACGAGGGGGTTGGGGCTGTTGAGGCCCAGTTGTCTCCATACTCCTGGGGAAATCAGGCTGGTAGAATTTAGATCTTGGGATATATGATCAGCTCCATATTGGTCAGAAGTGTTCTAGTGGCAAAGGCCAAAGCATTACTCATTCAAGTTTTATTTTTGTGTGACCCTTAATATTTTTTCCCAATATATTATGAGAAAAAAACTCTGACCACAGCAAATTGAAAGAACTGTAGAATGAACACCTGCATACTTGTGATCTAGATTCTATGATTGCCAGTAGTGATCTTGGACACCTTTAGTCCTAGCACTTGTGAGGCTGAGGCAGAAGTTTCAGACCAGCCTAGGCTACATAGTGAGTTCAAGGACAGCCCAAACTACATAGCAAGACCCTACCTCAAAAACTCAAAGGAAAGGGCCAGAGGGTTAGCTCAGTGGTTCCGGCGCCTGCCTCGCAAA
>PVIC010004819.1:0-60698 GCA_004025085.1 Thryonomys swinderianus | reverse complement strand
AAAAAAAAAAAAAAAAAAAAAAAAAAAAAAAAAAAAAAAAAAAAAAAAAAAAAAAAAAAAAAAAAAAAAAAAAAAAAAAAAAAAAAAAAAAAAAAAAAAAAAAAAAAAAAAAAAAAAAAAAAAAAAAAAAAAAAAAAAAAAAGATACTCATAGAATAAAAATCAAAGGATGAAAAACAATATTTCATAGACCAGAACCCCTAAAACAAGCAGGGATAGCATTTTACTCTCACAGTAAACGTCAAGCTAAAATTTATCAGAGAAGACAAAGAAAATAATTAGATATTAGTTAAGGGAATAATCCAACAAGAAGAAATAAATTTGTAAATATACATATGTATAAAATACTAAAGTACCTATCTTCATAAAACAAATACTGCTGGATATAAAAGATCAAAGAAACACTAACAAACATTGTGGATGATCTCAGTAGCCCACTTTTGCAAAAAGACAGATCAACTAAACAAAAAATAAAGAAATATCAGAGTGGAACTACAGACTTGAACATATGGACTTAACAGATATCTAGAGTTTTTTTTAACCTTACTACAGAAGAGCACACAATCTGCAGCACACAGAACTTTTTCAGAACAGACCACATATTAGTTAGCACATATTAGAGTCACATATTAGAGTCAGCATAAATAAATAGGATCTGAATTATCTCATGTTTACTATCACACATTGTGCAATGAAACTAGAAATCAACCACAGAAGAAACTACAGAAAATGTAGAAACACCTGGAAACTTAAGATAGATGCATCTGAACACCCAATGAGTCACAGAAGAAAACAAGGAAAAAATTAAACAATTTCTGAAAATATATGACAATGCCAGTACAATATACAATGAGATACAATGAAAACAATCCTAAGAGGGAAGCTTTTTGGAATCAAACTGAACTCAAATAAGCAACCTAGTGAGGAACATCAAGATACTTGAGAAAAAACAATATAAGACCAGACCAAATTAGGGAGAAAGTCACAAGTATCAGAGCAGAAATTAATGAAATTGAGACTAAAAAAAAAATACAAAGAATCAACAAGTCAAATAGCTAGTTCTTTGAAAGAATAAACAAAATAGATAAACCCTTAGCCAAGCTTATAAAAACACAGAAAAGATTGATATCAATGCAATTAGAAATGAAAAAGGTGAAAACAATATCATCAAAATTGGGAAGATAGTAACTACTATAAAAATTGTATTCAAAGAAATCAGAAAAATCTTGAAAAAATGGGCAGACACCAAACAAATTATCAAAAATAAACCAAGACAAAATAATGAATAATCTGATAACAAATAACGAAATAGAGACAGTAATAAAAAACCTACCAAATGAAAAAAGCCCAGGACCTGATGGATTCCCCATTAAATTCTACAAACTTTAAGGATGTTAACACCAAATATTTCTCACCTTGTTCAATGAAATTGAAAGGGAAGGAGTGCTACCAAACTCATCTCTGGAAACCAGCATCCCTTTGATCCCCGAACCAAAGACCCAACTAAATGAAAACTATAGGTTATTTTCTTAATGAACATAGATCCAACAAATCTTCAATAAGATATTCATGAACAGAATGCACTACATCATCTTAAACAACATATATCATGACCAAATAGGTTTCATTTTAGGGCTGGTTCAACATACACAAATTAATAGAGGTAATGCACCATATAAACAGAAGAACAAAACCCACACAATCATATCAGTAGATGCAGAAAAAGTTTTTGATAGAGTCCAATACCCCTTTGTGTTTAAAAAAAAACCCTGAAGAAAGTAAGTATATAAGAAACTTAATTAAATCTAGTAAAACCAATGTCCAACATATTAAATGGGGAAAACCTGAAAGTTTTCCCTCTAAAATCAGGAAAAAGAGAAGGATGTCCATAATTATAATGAAAACTAAGCAGCTTTGCTCTTCCCATGCTTCTGCCATGATATTTTGCTTTGAGTCAGCTGACCAGGCCAAATCATGTGCAACTAAACCAAATAAACCTGTTCTCTTTTAAGTTATGGGTATCAGGTATTTTGTTTTCCTGACAGGAAAGCTAACCAATATAGGGAAGAAACACATATTTGAATAGTTACAATACTGACCCCAAAGTAAGGATACAGTCTTCATTTATTTAAATGAAATGACTCATCTACTAAACACTATAACAAGCCCTGGGATATGGCAAAGAACAAGAGACCACAGGGCTGTTCTTTTTCTCTTTCTTTCTTTCTTTCTTTCTTTCTTTCTTTCTTTCTTTCTTTCTTTCTTTCTTTCTTTCTTTCTTTCTCTCTCTCTCTCTCTCTCTCTCTCTCTCTCTTTCTTTCTTTCTTTCTTTCTTTCTTTCTTTTCTTTCTTTCTCTCTCTCTCCCTCTTTCTTTCTTTCTTTCTTTCTTTCTTTCTTTCTTTCTTTCTTTCTTTCTTTCTTTCTTTCTTTCTTTCTTTCTTTCTCTTTCTTTCTTTCTTTTTCTTTTTCTTTCTTTCTTTTTTTTTTTGCAGTACCAGGGATTTAACTCAGGGTCTTGTGCATCCAAGTTGGCATGGTACCACTTGAGCTAAATCTTCAGCCCTTCCAGGGCCCCTGCTTTTAAAAGACCACATAGGAACACCTGAAGAAAAATGTAACCTTGAATAAGAATCAGCAAAACAGGGCTGGAGATTTAGCTCAGTGGTTCCGGTGCCTGCCTTACAAGCGCAAGGTCCTGAGTTTGATCCTAGTAACCACATACAATGTTGGGTGTGGTGACTCACGCCCACCAGCAATCAATACCACATACTACAGTGCCAGGCGTGGTGGCTCATGCCTGTAATCCCAGCACTCGGGAGGCAGAGATAGGAGGATTGCTGAGTTTGAGGTTTGCCTGGGCTACATAGTGAGCTGAGGGCCAGACTGAACTACAAAGCCAGCCCGTCTCAAAAAAAAAAAAAAAGAATCAGCAAAACAATGAATCAGATAAGCAAAGAGGGGAGGATACTAAAATTACTAGACATAAAATATTAAATAGTTTTTGAAATTTTTACAGAAACAAATGGTAACAACAACAGAAACCAAGAAAGAAGAAATTATTACAAAGACCCAGGGAGATTTTAAAGAGAAACAAATAAAACTTCTAGAAGTGAAAAAATATAATTAAACAAACTAAAGAGAAAAATTTTAGAACAAAAAAAAGCTAAATTAACAAAGTAGATGGGAGGTACAACATAGGACACTCCAGACAAAAAGAAATAATGTATGCAGAAACATGAAACAATGAAGCTGTGTTGTGTGTTTGAGAAAATAAAATAGGACAATTGTGTAAAGCGCAAGTGTTTGGAAAATTGAGAAATTGCATTAGGGAAAAATCAAGGGGCAGACTGTGCAAGTGTTCACATATTCTACTTCTTAACTCCATATTCCATGTGTAATGATAGTGGCTAGCTGACATTCTTATCTCACACATCTATAAATATATTCATTGACAGTAAAAGTATTTGCAATAGTTTGTACATCTATAGATCATTAGCTAAAAGAAAATAAAGAAGCTGGCTGCGGTGGCACATGCCTATAATCCCAATACTCTGGAAGGTTGAGGCAGGATTAGGCAGGCTCTATTTCAAAGTTTAAAAAGGGCTCAGTGAAGCTCAGTGTGAAGACCATGCATCCAATCCCCAGCAACCCCCAAGCTATTTAGCAAAATGGCAGACAACCCCCAAATCCTCTTTAAATGTTACCTAATATAATTAGCCTACAAAAGAGCTTTGATTAGCTGTGGTGGTGCCAAGATACACAGAAAAAGATTTTTGTAGTTAAAAGATGTACATGTGAACATATATAAAAATATGCTGACATACAGGAAAAGAATTCATTTACAACTATTTTAAATATGTTTTTATTTGTAAGACGTTACTTATTAAGAATCTGGTTATATTATGCTTATTGTACTAATCTGGTGGTAAAGGTATTCTTAAGAATTTGCAAGTACTTTAGCTTTTCAGAATTGAATAAGAGAGAAAATTGTATAACCATCCTGCTGTTCCTTTACTGTTCCTCTGAAATTAAAAAAAAAAAGATGCATATGTGTGATCAGAAAAATTTAGCTAGGCCTATGTCCAGGTATGATGGTGCAAATATATGAGAGCAGCAAGTTTGAGACAGCCTCAAACTTGTAGAGGGCAACTGAGTGTTACAAAACAAAAATAAAAAGTTACTGGGGATGTAGCATTACAACTCCCAGTACCAAAATAATAAGAAAACATTAGACATGCTTTTGAGTTGGTAGCACTTTATATACTTGTCAGGTTTTGAAGTACAAAATCAATTCATATTCCCCAGTACTACAAAAAGATCAATTTATATTAATTTCCTTACTTGACTTTCATAACAATTCTATTACTTGAATATGAAATATTTTATAACAGTCTTTTTAAAAAGCTTTTTTAGAAGTATTTTTAAAGCTTAGAGTATGACTCAAGATTACAGAAGGTTCAGGAGTGCTTGTCTAACATACATGAGGCCCTGAGCTTTACCTGTAGTATCACACACCTCCCCACAGACCCCTCAGATTCTTTTTTTCCTATATCAGTGCTTGTCTTATGCTTACAATTAATCAAAAAGCTTTAGTCCCTTAGACTTTTGTGACAAAGCAAAAAGCATTTAGAATAGATTTGATTAATTTTTGCACTTATTCTCATTTTTCTTGATCTTCTTGGCAATTTTTCTCCTTCCTTCCTTCCTGTCTATCATGGTATTGGGGATTGAACTCAAGACTTTTGCACTGACCTACATCCCCAGGTGTCTCCCCACTTTTTTTTTTTTAACTTTGAGACACAGTCTTGCTAAATTGCCCAGGTGGGCCTGAACTTGCAATCCTCCTACCTCAGGATCCCAGAGTTCTGGGATTACATGCGTACACCATTATGCCAAGGCATCTTTCATCTCTAAAGGTACTAAATAGATACCTTTCCCTTGAAATGGTTTAATCTAAAGTATACATGCCCTTCAGAATCCTAACATCATTCCTATTCCTTTTGCTAAAACAAATTTAATTCTACAAGACAAAATCTAATTCTATGATAAGAGAACATATTGTCTATGGTAGGTAAGATTTGAAAGCCATAATATATTAATTACTAATTAGAATTACTGTATGATTCACTTGATCCATGCAGTGAAAGGATATGAATTTACTCCAAGAGAAATAAGTGCATTTGTCTTTGCTTTCTCATCTTTCACTTTTCTAACATTGATCCTTTACTGAAACCAATCTAGCTTTAGTCCTGAAATCTCTTTTTGAAAAAATACCCTTGAAAGTTGAGAACAAAAAGTTTTCCTTTAGAATTTTTATAATCCCCTTTTTGTTTGTGGTTTTTGGGGGGGCTTTTTTCCTTACCAGTGATTGAACTCAGGACCTAGTATTTGCTGGGCAGGTGCAATGCCACTGAGCTACATCCTTAGCCCCTTGGCTAGTCTTAAAATTGAACTTTAGCTATATAATAACCTTGATGACAAGTTCTTATATACACACAAAAACAAAACAACAAAACAAAACGTCTTGTGCATAAGCATACAGGTATACTTTTTTGGATTCTTCTTTAAAATTCCATCCTCATTTTTCATTAATCCTCATTTCCCACTATGCTCCTCAAGCGCTATCAGTTTCATAAAAACCTTCCCAATTTAATAGCATCTCCTTTCTTTTGTAGTACTAGAGATTGAACCCAGGGGCTTTACACTGGGCTACATTCTATCCCTTTTACTTTTTTTTTTTAATTTTGAGACAGGGACTCACTAGTTGCCAAGTTGTCTAGTCTGGAGTGGAACTTGGTATACTTCTGCTTTTATCTTTGAGTGTGCTGATTACAGACACACATCACACCGAGCAGCATCCTTTTTAATCAGAGACTAACAGACACTGATCACCTATTTTAACTACTTAGCTTCTTTTCCACTCATTCCATCAACATTAGTCTTCCAAATGTTCCATAGCAAAATAAGTCCATTCTAGCCTCAGTGCCATTTGCAGTACTGCCTCAAATATCATTACCCAAATTATTGCATATTATTTCACATTTCTCAGGATATATGTTAGATGGCACCAACTCAAAGAAGTATCCTTGTATTACCCAATCTATAGATATTCTCTAACCATTCTCTAATATATTACCTTGCATTATTTCTTTTTTCAACAATTATATATATTTTAAATAACTAAAAGAAAGGAAAAGACAGTTTTTTATATTTACTCAGATAAATGTTCAAGTTTTCAAGGGTGTAGGGTAGTAATATTTCATTCCTAAAATTCCAGATTTTACCTGGTATTGTTTTCCTTCAGTCTGAAGAAATTTTTTTGGTATTTATTTTAGTTAGCTATAGATTCTCTTAGTTTTCCTTATTTATTTCTCTCTTATTTCTGAAGATCTTTATTTCTCTGAATATGGAATGCTGGGTTGATAATTCTCCTATTTTAAGGGTGCTATTCCACTTTTTTTCTGGCCTGTTTCTAATTAGAAGTCTATTATCATTAATATCACTGTTCTACATATAATGTGTCATATTTCCTTAGCTGCTTTTTTCTTGTTATTTTAAAAACTTCTATTAGTACATATTTCCAGTTCATGCAGTTTACAATCATCCTGGGGTGTGGTTACATGTACATACCACAATTTGTTTTTCTTTTTTTAATCCCTTTCTCCTTCCCTCCTTTTTTTGGTTCCCCTATCCCATTTTCCTTCTTGTTGTTATTAATCTTAGCTCATATATGGCATAAAATATTTACATTAATTGGAGTTATTAAGTTCCTTGCATGGAATACCTTTGTTTTACTTATTTTTCCTCTCTCTTCTCCTTACCTGTTTTTTTTTTTCTCTTGGATCACTCCCTATTGCAAGAGCTCCATCTCCTTGTACCTTGTTACCTACCCTTTATTATTCTTTGTACTTTCCCTCATTCAAATTATACTATACTGCATTTATGCTAGGTTGTCTGCTTTATTTCACTCAACATTATATTTTCCAACTACATCCATTTTCCTATAAATGTCTCAAATCTTTCATTCTTTATAGCAGAGTAGTATTCCATTATATATGAATACCACAGTTTCGTTATTCAATCATCTGTTGATAGTACATAGGCTGTTTCCAGGATTTAGCTATTTTGAACAGTGCTACTATAAACACTGGTATGCATGTATTGATGAAATAAGTCTTTAGGTCTTGGAAGAAGATATCTAGCAGGGGGACTGATGGATCATATGTAATTTCCAATTTGCGTTCTTTGGGAAATTTCCACACTGACTTTCATAATACTTGCCCTAGTTTACATTCCCACTAACAGTGAAGGAGGATTCCTTTTCACTGCAGTTATGCCAGCATTTGTTATTTTTTCATTTCTTAATGACTGTCATTCTCCCTGGAATAAGATAGAATCTTAAACTCAGCAATCCTCCTGCCTCTGCCTCCCAAGTGCTGGGATGACCACCACACCCAGCATTGTGGTATGTGGTACTGATTGTTAGTGGACGTCAGTCACCAAGCCTGGTATTGTTGTATATGGTTAATGGGGATCGAACTCAGGACCTTGTGCTTGCTAGGCAGGCACCAGAACATTGAGCGAAATCTCCTGCCCCTTTTGATGTTAATTTTTGTGCAATTGAAGTTCTGTTTAGAAAATCCTTTCCTACACCTATGTCAAGTGTTTTGCCTATTTCAAATTCTAATTCTTAATATTTGAATCTTTAATCTATTTTATTTTATAGTATATGATGAGATAAGGGTTTGGTTTAAATCTTCTGCATACTGATAACCAGTTTTCCCAGCACCACTTCCTGAATAAGCTACCTTTTCTCCAATATGTGCTTTTGGCCCTTTAGTTGAAAATCAAATAGGTGGAATGTATCTGGAGAAGTTTCAATATCAGTTCTGTTTCATTGATCCAGGTATCTGTTTTTGTCCTAGTACTACACTAATTTTGTCACTATAGCTTTGTAGTATAGCTTGGAGATGGGTATTGCTGTCTCCTGGTTACTCTTATTTTGTCACATTCTTTTTGGTATTCTGAGTCTCTTCTGGTTTCTTATGAATTTTAGGATTTTTTTTCTAGATCTGTAAAGTATGCTATTGGTATTTTGGTCAGATATGTGTTGAATCTGTATAACAGTTTTTTGTTCGTTTTTTGCAGTACTGGGGATTGAACTTGGGCCCTTGTGTATGCAAGGTTGGCGTGGTACCCCTTGAGCTAAATCCCCAGTCCCAAGTATGGCTGTTTTGACAATATTGGTTGTGCCTATTGAGAAGCAGGAGAGAGTTTTCCATTTTCTGATGTATTTTTCAGACTACTTTTCCAATGCACTATAGTTTTCTTTGAAGAGGTCTTTCACTTCCTTGGATAGGATAATTTCTGGAATTTCTTTTCTTTTTTTTTTTTTTTTTGAGACAGGGTCTCACTTTGTAGTTCAGGCTGGCCCTGAGCTCACTATGTAGCCCAGGCGCAAGCCTCAAACTCAGCAATCCTCCTGTTTCTGCCTCTCGAGTGCTGGGATTACAGGCGTGAGCCACCACGCCTGGCACTGTAGTATGTGGTATTGATTGCTGGTGGGCGTGACTCAACACACCCAGCACTGTATGTGGTTACTGGGATTGAACTCAGGACCTTGCGCTTGCGAGACAGGCACTGGAACCACTGAGCTAAATCTCCAGCCCTTTTCTTTTTTTTTAAAATTGAATACTTTATTGGTACATTTTATATACAGCTCACACTCAACATTGGGGAATTTGTACCAGTATATAACATGAGTTAGTTCTCATTTTTACCCATATCCCTACCCACCCCACAACCCCCCATATACATGTGCTTTCTTTTTCTTTCCAAATCATATTTATTCTTTCCCCTCATTACTTTCCCCTACCACATTCCCTTTGAGTATTTCCTATTTCACAAAATCTATCATACATTCTAGAACTCATTTAAATCTACATGTTCTCATACCAGAGAAAAGATATGATATTTACATATCTTTGATCTATTTTTTTCATTTATTAGTATGCCCTCAAGGTGTCCATTTGCACATAAATGTATAAAACTTATCATTCCTTATGGCAGAACATTACTTCATTTTATAAAAAAACAACAACAACACATCTTCTTTATCCAGTCTCCAGTTGATGGGCATCTGGGTTGTTTCAAAGATTGGGCTATCACAATCTGAACTGCTATAGAACATGGGTGCACATATGTCTTTATGACATGATTCTCTTACTTCCTTCAAGTATATTCCTAGCAGGGGAATAGTAAGGTGGGACCTCTAATCCTAGTGTTCTGAGGAATCTCCACACTGATCTCCACAATGGTTGCACAAATCTACAATCCCACCAACAGTGGAGAAGGGTTCCTTTCTCCCCACAGCCTGGTTAATTTCACAACAGCAGCCATTTCTTTGAGGAGTTAGATGAAATCTCAGTGTTGTCTTCATCTGCATCTCTCGAATGACCAGTGATGTTGAACATTTCTTCATATGCTTCTTGGATGCTTTTACTTCTGCCTCTGAGAAGTTTCTGTTCATTTCAGATGCCTATTTTCGATTTGGGTCTTTAAACTTGGGTGGGGGCTGATGTTTTTAAGTTCTTTATATATTCTAGATAGTAGCCCTTTGTCTGAGAAACAGCTAGCAAAGATTTTTTTTCCCCATGCTGTTGGTTGTCTTTTAGCTGTGCCAGTGATTTTTTTTGCCGTGCAGAAGCTTTTTAGTAGGATGAGATCCCATTTGTTGATCCTTTCTGCTAGTTCTTGTGCTATAGAGGTTTTATTTATGAAGTCTCTGCTTAAACCAATGTCTCCTAGAGTTCTACCTAACCTGTTTTGCAGCAAGTTTATTGTTCCTGTTTTAATGTTTAAATTTTGAATCCGTTGTGATTTTAGCTTAGTACATGGTGAGAGACAGGTCTAGCTTTAGTTTGGGGCAGGTTAAAGACCAGTTTTTCCAGCACGATTTGTTAAAGAGGCTGTCTTTCCTCCAGTGAGGGTGTCTAGCTCCTCTGTCAAAGATAAGGTGGCTTAGTGTATCTGGAGTTGTTTCTGGGTCTTCTATTCCTTGGGTCTGTTACTTTGTGAGCACCATGCAGTTTTTATCACAGTGGCTTTATAGTACAGTTTTAAGTTGGGGATTGTAATACCCCCCTGCCATGTCCTTGTTGTTTAAAATTGCTTTTGCCATTCTAGGTCTCTTGTGGTTCCAGATGAATTTTTGGATGATTTTCTCTAGCTCTGTGAAGTATGGTGTTAGGATTTCCAATGGAATTGCATTGAATCTGTACAGTAGTCATGGAAGGATAGCTATTTTGATGATGTTGGTTCTCCCTACCCAGGAACAAGGGATGTCTTTCCATTTTCTGATTTCCTCCACTATCTCCTTTTTCAGAGACCTGTAGTTTTTGAGTAGAGTTCTTTCACCTCCTTTGTTAGAATGAGTCCTAGATATTTTATTTTTCTTTGTGCTATTGTGAAAGGGATTGACTCCCCAATTTCTCTTTCAGTGAGTCTATTGTTTGTGTATACAAAGGCTGTTGATTTTTGAGCATTGACCTTGTATCCAGCTACACTACTAAATTTGGTGATTAAGTCTAGCAGGCTTTGGATTGAGTTTTTAGGATTATCTAGAAAATCATATCATCAGTGAATAATGACAGTTTAACTTCTTTACCTGTCTTTATTCCTTTTGTCTTGCCTAATTGCTGTGGCTAATGTTTCCAGCACTATATTGAACAAGGGTGGTGACAGCAGACATCCTTGTCTCATTCCTGATCTTAGTGTAAAAGGTTTCAGTTTAGGATGACGCTGGCTGTTGGTTTCTCATATAATCAGCCTGTATTAGTTTGAGATAAAGTCAATCTATTCTGATTCTCTATAGGGTTTAGATCATGAATGGGTGTTGGATTTTGTCAAACACTTTTTCTGCATCTATTGAGATGACCATATGGTTTTGTCCTTGAGTCTGTTAATATAGTGTATTACATTTATTGATTTACATATATTAAGCCAGCCTTGAGTCCCTGGGATAAATCTGACTTGATCAGGGTGTATGATTTTCTTGATAACTCTCTGTATTGTTTTCCAGTATTATATTGAGGATTTTTGCATCAATATTCATTAGAGAGATTGGCCTGTAGTTTTCTTTTTTGGTTGGATCTTTCTCTGCTTTTGGAATCAAGGTAATGGCTGCTTCAAAGAATGAATTTGGGAGTACTGCTTCCCTTTCAATTTCATTAAAGAGTTTGAGAAGTAGTGACATTAACTCTTCTTTAAATGTTTTATAGAATTCAGCAGTGAAGCCATCAGGACCAGGGCTTTTATCATTAGGTTTTTAAATTACATTTTCAATTTCACAGATTGATAGTGGGTTGTTTAACATTTTTATCCCCTCTTCATTCAGCTTTGGAAATTCATATGTATCTAGGAATCTACCCATTTCTTCTAGATTTTCCATCTTTTTGGAGTACAAATTTTCAAAATATATGTTTTTATCTTTTGGATTTCCACTGGATCTGTGGTGATTTCCCCTTTTTCATTCCTAATAGCATGGATATGAGCCTTTTCCTTCCTTCGTTTCATAAGGTTGGCTAAAGGTCTGTTGATTTTATTTATCCTTTCAAAGAACCAACTCTTCGATTCCTCGATTCTTTGTATCATTCTCTTTGTCTCCATTGCATTAATTTCTGCTCTGATCCTTATAATTTCCTCCCTTGTATGATCTTTGGGTTTGTCTTGCTCCTCTTTTTCTAATAGTTTCAGGTTTCCCATTAGATTGTTTATTTGAGTTTGCTCTATTTTCTGGGTGGAGGCATTCAATGCTATGAATTTCCCTCATAGAACTGCTTTCATTGTGTCCCATAAATTCCTATATGTTGTATTGGGGTTATCATTTAATTGTAGAAACTGTTTAATTTCTTTTGTGGCCCATTGGTTGGTCAACAGAGTGTTGTTCAATTTCCATGTGTTTGTGAGGATCTTGGAATTTCTTTTGCCATTCAGCTCCGGTTTCAAGGCACTATGGTCTGATATTATGCAGGGGTTAATTGCAATTCCTTTGCATTTACTTAAACCTGTTCTATGAACTAGGATGTGATCTATTTTGGAGAATGATGCAGGAGCAGCTGAGAAGAATGTATATTTTGACTTTGTAGGGTGAAATACTCTGTAAGCGTCTAGTAAGTCCATTTGTTCAAAAGTTTGCTTTAGTTCAAGTATTTACTTATTGATTCTTTGTCCAGTCAATTTGTCAATTTGTGACAATGGAGTATTGAAGTCCTCTACTACTACTGTAGTAGTGGTTATCTAGTTTTTCATGTCTATTAATGTTTATTTTATATAGTTGGGTGCATTAGAGTTTGGTGCATAAATATTTATGATTGTTATTTCTTTCTCCTGGATTTTACCCTGTACAAGAATATGGTAACCTTCTTTGTCTCTTAATCAGTTTGGGTTTGAAATCTAGTTTATCTGCAAACAAGATAGCCACTCCTGCTTTTTTGCATTTTCATGTGGCTGGAGAATTGTTTCCATCTCTTTATTTTTAGTCTCTGGGTTTCTTTATGAATTAGGTGTGTTTCCTGTATGCAGCTGATTGTAGGATCTTGCTTCTTGAGCCAATATGCCAGTCTGTGTCTTTTAATTGGCCCACTGTGCCCATTGACATTAATGGTTATGAGTGATATGGACAGATTTAGAGTTGCCATGTTTTCCTGTTCTTGGCTCTTTTATTCCTTACTTTTCCCTTTTCCATTTAGTTTCTTTTTTGGCCCAGTCAGTTCACTCTGTTGGGTCTCATGGGTTTCTAATTTTCTGTGTGTTTTTTTTTCCAAGATATTCTTTAGAATGTTTTGGAGTGCAGGCTTTGTATTTGTGAAGTTTTTCAGGTGTTCTTTGTCATGGAAGTATCTTATTTCCCCATCAATTCTGAAAGATAGTTTTGCAGGAACATCAATCTAGGTTGGAGGTTGTTTTCCTGCAGTGCTTGAAACACTTCACTCTGGGGTCTCCTTGCATTGAGTGTTTGTGTTGAAAAGTCTGCTGTAATCCTAATCTTTGTAGGTGATTTTTTCCCTTTCTCTGAACTCCTTTCAGTATTTCATTCTTTTGTTCTGTATCTGAAACCTTGCTAATTATATGTCTACAAGTAGATATTTTTATGTCACAGCCTTTTGAAGTCCCATAGGCCTCATTTATCTGTATGTCAAATACTTTCCCTGTGAAGTTTTCTGCCATTATATCTGTCAACAGTTTTTAAAAAAATGTCTTTTGCAGTGTCTCCTGCTTCCTCAGTGACTCCAGTCTTATGTTATTCTTCTTTGAATCCTCTAGAAGCCGTTGGATTGATTTCTCATGGTCCCTTGCCATTTTCCATAGATTATGTCTTTCATGTTCAATGGCTGCCATCCTATTCTCTAGGTCTGAAATGCAGTTCTCAGCTGCATTCATCCTATTTCACTTCTTCTTCTTCATCACCTGGAGCTCTGCTTGAAACTGTTTGGTTCCATTGCTTTTGCTATCTTAAATCCTATCATTTTGCTGATCTCTTCTTTAATGAAGTCTTTCACTATGGACAGTATCTCTGTTTTCATCTCAGAGATGAGTTCAGATTTCCATTTTACTAGATCTGCTTTTGTTACCATCTCAGAGTGTCCTGGTATTTGAGTTTCAGTTTTCTCTCTTTCCCTTTTCCCTGAATATTACAGTAGTGGTGATCTTTGTATCTTAGTTTTTAAAATTTTTTCTCATTTCTATTCCTTTGTTATTGCTAATGTTATTTGTTTAATTCCTTGTCTGGTGTCTGGGTAATATTTGTTGCAAGCCTCTTTCTTCCTATTATTCAGGACCCTTTGAAGTGGTTCCTTCCTGGGTTGTCCTCATTGAATCTGTAATGACCCTTGAGAGTTGTCAGTATTGCCACACCATAGGAGGTATTTGAACAGAACAATCACATTATCTTTGTTGCCATAATACAATCAGTACCATCAACAGTATTGAACACAGTCAAAGAAATGAAAATTTTCGATAATTTCTATTCTGAAGACGTTGAACTCATGAGTTACCTCTATGTCCATATGCCAAAATTTAGAATCAATCAGCAATATGTTTACAATATACAGGCCCTTAATGTACCAGCAGTACTCTTCGGGAGTAAAAGCTCACTTGGGAGTTGGGAAGGTAGGAAGACAGAAGGAAAACGAAAGCTTAGAAATAGGGCTAGCAGATTTATAAAGATCACATAGATCTTGAAAACCTCATATGTGCCAGAGGGTAATAGAAGCTAAAGAGTCATATATAAGACAGTAACAACTGAGAATTGCAGGACCACTGGAGACTTTGCACACCATCTTATAATAATAAAGAAGAGGAATTAGGGTAGACTGAGAGCCTTTTACTTCTGGGTATTCACTCTGACTAGAAGACAGGGAAGGGTGTGGGAACAAGAGGCAAACAGGGGACCTAGCAGTAGAAGGCAAACCAGAAACTAGTTTCCCTCTTCTATAAAGATGAAAGCAATTAAAAGGATAGAAACCCAGAAAGTTGGACAGATTCAGTACCAGCAAAGTAGAAAAATGAAAAAAAAAATGCCAGAGTGAAGAAATAAAAAGAGTAACAAAAGCATCAAAATCAGCAACAACAATATACAAAGTTAAGCATATTAGTCAAAAGGAGACATCCCTCAACCTTTATCTTGCCTGGTCTGTCTCTGTACAGCTCTGGTGTGAAACAGGGTCTGCCTGGCAGGCTGCAGTCCTGGGTGCCAGTAATGGTGTGGGCCTCCTTTGTTGTCTAGGTTCCCTGCAAGCTCCCCTGCACCCCGCTTGGGTGGTCTCAACATTTCATTTTTCTTGAAGCTACATGAATGGTATTCTTTTCATAATTTCCTTCTTATCCCATCATACACAAATGCTAACACTTTTTGTGTCCTGATGTTGTACCCTACTACATTGCTGAAGTTCGTTATTAATTCTAGTATTCTGATGGAGTTTTTGGCTTTTCTATGTAGGGTATCATCCACAAATAAAGATAATTTGAGTTCTTCCTTTCCTTGTGTATCCCTTTTAATTTCTTTCTCTTATCTAATTGCTCTTGCTAATGTTTCAAGTACTATGTTGAATGGAAGAGGTGATAGTGGACATTTTTTTAGTTTTTGCCCCTTTAGTATGATGTTGGCTATTTGTCATATATAGATTTTACCATATTTAGGTATAGTTTTTCTATAGCTGTTCTCGTCAGGGTTTTTATCATGAAAGGGTGTTGGATTTTGTTGAAAGCCTTTTCTGCATCTATTGATGTGACATATAGTTTTTAAAAATTTTTTCTTCTGTTTGTTAAGCATTATTTATTGAATTATATATGTTGAACCATCCTTGCACCTCTGGGATGAAATCTACTTGATCATGATGTATGATCTTTTTGATAATGTGCTGTATTTTACTTGCTAGTATCTTAATTTTTGCATCTGTGTTCATGAAAAAGACTGGTCTATAGTTTTTTTTTTTTTTAGTTGAGTGTTGGTCATCCTGGCTCCCCATTTGTCTATCTCTTTAATACTGTCTGTGAGTTTTTCTTTTAATCTTGTGTCACAGCACTGAGTGGGAGATTAGAATCTCCTTGGGGATCTCTGATAGATTTTTTTTATCAGCGTGCCAATTTTATTGCTTATTCCTGGTTAAGCATATTTTAATCTTTTTGGGTTAGTTCTAGTAGTTTTTCTGTGTCTAGGAAGCTGTCCATTTCCTCAAAATTTGCTAACTTGTTGGAATGTATTTTGAAGTAGTTATTATCTTCTGAATTTCCACAATGTCTGTTGTGATTTCATCATTTTCATTTCTAAGTGCACTGATGTGAGTCTTTTCCCACTTTCTCTTGATAAGCCTGGGCAGGGGTTTATCTGTTTTAAAGAATCAACTTTTTGATTCACACATTTGGGGAGGGTCCTCTATTTCATTGATTACCACTCATATCTTTATAATTTTTCTCCTCATCTCCCATTTGGGGTTGGTTCACTGTTTCTCAAGTATCTGAAGATTTTTCATAAGGTTATGTATTTGGGCTTGGTGTTTTCCTAAAGTGAGCAATGACTGTGACAAATTTTCCTCTTAGAACTGCTTTCATAGTGTTCCAAAGGTTTCAATGGGTTATACTGTCATGGTCATTAACATTGAGACATTTATCAATTTCTTCTTTGATTTCCTTCTATAACTCATCAGTTGTTTTGGAGGATACTGTTAACAGACACAATGGCATATGTCTGTAATCCCAGCTACTCAGGAGGCTAAGACAGAAAGATCACAAGCTCAGGGCCAGCCTGGACAACTTAGTAAGATCCTGTCTCAAAATAAAAAATATAAAGGGCTGAAGGCCAGCAATGTGACACATCTCTGTAATCACAGCACTTTGGAGGGTGAGGCAGGAGGACAGTGATTTAAAGCCTAGCTGGGACAATTTAGTGATTTAGTGAGACCATGTCAAAAAATAAAAAATAAAAAAAGGACTGGGGATGTGAGGATCTGGGTTTAATACCCAGCATGAGGTGGGGTGAGGTTGGGGATAAGTATTCAATTTATCATGAAAATATAAAAATTCTAATCATATTTGCACTTAATTTTATAGGTTCAAAATAGTAAAAGCAAAAACTAATATAATATAGGGCAAATAAACAAATTCACAAATACAGAGTAAGAATTTAAATACCCATTTTAATGTTTGATAAGTGAAGCAACTTTCTTACATTCCTCCTCCTAAAATAGTAGGATTATAGAAAATCTTCATAACACAATTGGCTTGATTCAATAGCAAATAAAACTAACTAAGAAGAACAGGTATAAAACTAAACAGATATTGATGTGCAGGACTTTGACTTCTAGCTATGATAAAGTAGCTAGAACTAGATATTCCTTCTGCTGGTAACAAGAAGAAAAGAGAGCAAAATTTATGAAAACCGCATTACAGATATTCAATATTTAAGTAAGGCAGAAATGTAACCATGAGAAAAAGGAAAATATAAAATAAACTCTATGATTACCTCAGTTTTCTAGAGAAGGCACTTTTCAGAGCTTAGTACAAGGAAAAGGAATCCAAGTATAGTACAGTAGTCTCACTAGATTGAGGAGACAAAGATTTTAGAAAACTGTAACAGTGGCAAGGTATATTTAAGAAAATACCAAAGGAGGTATACAGAGAAAGACCTCCAAAAATCTGCAAGGGATCATTTTGAATCCATTGCTGAATATTAAATTTCACATGTGCAGAATAGGATTCTACTAGGCTAAGAGGGGAAAAAAATGAAGAAAGGCTGGGGATATAGATAGAGTACATGCCTAGCACAGAAAAGAATACTAATAACTAGTGGGAAAAAAGTGACTATAGAGCTAAACAACTAAACTGAACAATTACCATAGTACACTGGCCTAGAGACCTTCAAATTATAGCCAGACAAAACAGAGCATGTGGAACACCTAAAACAGTTAATAGAGATTCTAGAAAGGTCATGTTTTAATAAAGAAGAAAAATTAACAAAAAAAGTAAAGACAAATGACCCACACCCAAAATATGTTTTAAAACAAGACTTGAAAGGATCAGCTAGTCAGAAGTTTAATAGCTGGCTAGAACAAGTCTCATATTCTTTTAACTTATCCAGTCATGAGCATTATAATGTCTGACATCTAAACAAAAACTACAAGTTTGAAAGAAAATCTGTTAAAATAAAACATATAAAAATGAATGATGAAGAAATTGCAAGGATTTTTATAACAGCTATTTTACCTATGACTAAGAATAAAAAAGAAAACAGCATGATGGGTTGTAAGGAAATATAACATATTAAAAAGGGTAAGATATATATTTTTTCAGTAATGATAAAGTAAGATATCACCAACTCCTCCAAAAAGAAAAAGAAAGAAAAGAAAAAGGTAAAATGTAGCATAATGCAAAAAAAAAAAAAAAGGTTATCTGGAAACATTAGAGAATAAAACAGAAGCAGGCAAACTAAGGAGGAGTACACCTGCAAAGGAGGAGAGTTATACAAAATTACGTTTCCATTTTCACATTTAGCATTGGGCCAAGCATGGCTGACAAAGCATGTAAGAAGGGAAAGTACTTATCACAGAATTCTCAGGCAAAGTAAGCTGATAAAAATTTATCACCAGAAAAACTGTATTACCAAACAAGTTCAGGTATACTATTTCAGGTTCTAAATTTATGATTATTTGAAGATAGACTGTAAGTTTAAAATGTATACTGTAAATGCCACAGCGACCTCTAAGGTAATAAAGGATATAGCAGAGAAAATACTAAACAAGATTATACACACATAAAGTACTCCTGAATTAATTTAAAAGGCAGGAACAAAGAACAAATAGAAAAATTAGTTTTTAAACAATATGGTAACCTAACTGATAATTACAATAAAACTGATAGTAGTAATTGTTACCTATAAATGAACCATATGTATTAGTTAAGCAAAGATTGTCACCCTAGATGAAAAAGTCAACTATATATTTTAAGAGAAAGGCATTTTAAAGAGGCAGGTTAAGATTCAAAAAGGCAGGGCTGGAGATTTAGCTCAGTGGTACTGGTGCCTGCCTAGCAAGCACAAGGTCCCTGGTACGATCCAGTAACCACATACAATGATATGATACTGGGCATGGTAATTCACAGCCACCAGCAATCAATACCATACTCCACAACGCTGGGTGTGGTGGCTCATGCCTGTCATCCCAGCACTCGGGAGGCAAAGACAGGAGGATTGCACTGTTCGAGGCTTGCGGGGGCTACATAGTGAGCTCAGGGCCAGCCTGAACTACAAAGTGAGACCCTGTCTCAAAAAAAAAAAAAGATTCAAAAAGACGGAAGGTCATACAAATAAAAACTACAAGAAAGTTGGGTAGCTACATTAACATCAGGGAAAGTAAACTTCAGAATTTAGGGAAAAGTGAAAACAAACTTTTCTCAGCCAGAGAAAAGTGAAAACATTTCATAGAGATAATGAGTCACAAATCTCAAGATGATACAGGATTTGGATTTTATTAGTCAGCTTTTTTTGTAACTAATAAAAAATACCTGACACAATTTAAAAGGATGAGAGGTTTAATTTGGTTCATTGTTTCAGGAGTTTGGTCCATGATTAACTATCTCTAAAACAAGAACATCAGGGTAGAACAAAATAGCTCACTTCATGGGGAGAGGGCAGGAAGCAGAGCACAGGGAAAGAGCACCAGAGGGGAAGGAGCTAAGGGACCAGATACAGTACCCAAGATCATGCCTCTGGGACCTAGCCAGACATATCTGGATGTGTGTTTTATAAATCCTCTAGGCAGCTCACAAGCTAATCAAATTGACTAACAATCCAACTTAAATGTTATACATATTCTTTATTTGAAATGCTTGGGATCATAAGTGTTAAAAGTTTTAGATTTCTGTCTAATTTTAGAAAAGTAGCATATACACAGTAAGACAGCGTATAAATGGTAAACTATTTAAATCAATTTCAGTAACAAGAGGATGTCATACTACAAAGCTAGGCTGCTGTTATGTCAGTTAAGAAAAGAAAAAAAAATGTAACACATCAAGTAAAATATCCTAGAAACCATTTTTCATTTTAGGAATATTATCTAGACTTTATTCTTGTTAATTAATAAGTGAATTAATGATTGAAAGTCAAAAATTTTATAGCAAAAAATCAAGATTTTTATATGTATAATGTTGGAATTCATTTTGTCTTTGACTGTATCTAATCATTCCATTTTATCTGAAAAGCACCTTGGTTGGAAAAGTTAAACAACACATTCAAAAGCAAGGGTCTACATCTATGATGAGTTAAAATACTTTTTCTAGCTCTGCAACCAATTACTTCAAACCTGGGGCCCTTAATTTACTTTCACTAGATAAAATACTACTTTTGAGTCTTATGAGTACATTAGAGTGATAAATAAAATGTTTACAAAATTCACTTAAATCTCCAGATGGAAGGTATTATGAAAGTACTATACTTTTATTTTTAAAGTATCATCTTCTAAGAATAAAAAGTATGATGTAATTTTGAATACCCCAAGTTTACACAACAGGAAATCAAATTGCTCAAAATTTAGCTCCACAGTTTTCAGTTATCTCTTGCTGAATAACTACCCCAAGTTCATTATTTTAAAAGATTATTATCTCTCATGGGAACAACATGGGTAATGAAAGGGGAACTGGGGTAAAATGGACATGTAAACAGACTACTTTAACAAGAATACGATGAAGGTAATGGCAAGAAAAAAGAAAGACTGAAAAGTTAAGAATAAACAGGATCTACCAGAATGGCTAAAATTAAAACAAATGACTCCAAATGTTAACAAGGAAGTGTATCAAATATTATGAGTGTAAAATGGGACAACCACTTTGCAGAAAGGGTTGGCAGTTTCTAATAAAATTAAACATACATCTATGCTATTTCAATCCTAGACATTTACCTATGAGAAAAATACTTGAAGGCTATTCATATAAGATTATGTATGTATGTATGTATGTATGTATGTATGTATGTATGTATTTATTGAGACAGGGTCTCGCTGTGTAGTTCAGGCTGGCCCTGAGCTTATTATGTACCCCAGGGCAAGCCTCGAACTCACAGCAATCCTCCTGCCTCCGCGTCCTGAATGCTGGGATTACAGGTGTGAGCCACCACACCCAGTGTCATTGTAGTATGTGGTACTGATTGCTGGTGGGTGTGTGTCATTACACCCAGTGTTGTTGCATGTGGTTGGGGAGGGGAGAGGGTGTTTACACTTGCAAGGCAGGCGCTGGAACCACTGAGCTAAATCACTGGCCTCTCAACTCTATGTATAATTGCTACAACATTAAAAGAGCCAACTGGGTATCAAGAGAAGGGGTTAATCTAACTGTGCTATATACATAGAACAAAATACTAATCACACAGAAAAACAAGTAAATCTCAATCATTCTGCTGAGAAAAAGAACCTTTACATCAAATATAAATGTCATATGATTCTACTAATATGTAGTTCTAAAATATCAAATCTTACCCATGGCAGAGAAAAAAACATTCAGAATGGTAGTTGCACTGGAGAGAAAAGAAGGCAATGGGAATGAAGGGAAAGGATCATAAGGACCTTTTCTATTAGATGGCAAAGCTCCATATCTTTACTATTCCTTGCTGCTAGAGATGGAATCCAGGGCCTCATGGATGCTTTGCATACAAGCTGAACTACACCCCTAGCACAAAGTTCTCTATCTTGACAGATTTTCAGTTTCACAGGTATATACATTTCTTAAAATTTAGCATTGGTCTAAGTGTTGAAAAAACTGTGTATCATTTTTTTACTTTGCATAAAATAAACTGATATAAAGAATGATTAAGTGATGTGCCCAAAGTCACAAGGTTTGATAGGACAAAAACCAGGTAGGAAATTGGATTTTGACTTCAGGTGTATGACCTTTCCATTATACTACAGTACATACATTACCCACACTAAAACATCTAGAACTTTCATACCACCACAAACTTTTTATAATTTCTCTACATGTAAACAGAGATAATATCTGTTTCTTGTAAGAAAAAAAGTAAAAGTGCATTGGGAACTGTAAACCCTTGCTTGTCCAAGCAGTGTCTTTATACTACCATATTTCCCTCCAAATAAAACAGAATCTTATATTAATTCTTGCTCCAAAAGATACAATAAGGCTGGGCGTGGTGGCTCACACCTGTAATCCCAGCACTCGGGAGGCAGAGACAGGAAGATTGCTGAGTTCAAGGCTTGCCTGGGCTACATAGTGAGCTCAGGGCCAGCCTAAACTACAAAGCAAGACCCTGTATCAAAAAAAAAAAAGATACAATAAGGTTTACTTTCAGGGGATATATTATTTATTTATGGATAATATGTTCATTTATTCATATACAACCATGTCATCTTCTTCTGAAACATCAAAATAACTCTCCAAACCCAAACTCCAGCCTGAATTTATGATCCCATTTCTGTAGAAATACTGGCCCCAATATCTCATGTCCAGCAAACGAGTTCTTAAATGGTACTTCTTGTAGTGTGCTTGTAGCACACTGGCAGCACAGTGACTTTATCCCATGAATTCTTCATCCAAGTTACAACCTCTTCCAAGACAGGCTTCACAGAGTTTCCATTAAATCAAGTATTAATTAAAAACTTACAAGATATGAGTGGCAACAAAAGTGATGATATTTAAGAATTATGGTCCACACAAAGGCAATGAAAAATTGCAGGCACCAAAATTCTGAAAACATTTCTTTATTTCACATGAGGGTATTATTAGTATGTCTGTTATAACACATGATGTATTGAATTATGAAGATTCATATTATATACAACCTCATCCATTTGTTATCAAATGCATATTACTCCTGCACTGTGTCTTTATTGCAATTGGTCATTTGGCAATAAATCTTGAGTTCCTCTGTTTATGTAGGCATTTGTTTACCTTTGTCAAAAGGTACCCACTTATTTACAAATATTTAGTTATAATTTACATTATCATTTAAATATTAACAACTACAATATTTATATTTACGTATATTACATATATAATTATATATGTCCACTGTGTATTGCAGTGGCCAAACTAGAAGTGTCCATCTGGCTAAGAAGTTAACTGGGGCTTATTCTTGGGAGAGGGTTTATATCATGAGCATCCTGAAAATTCATGCTAGGCTTATTTTCCAGTGAAGTCTTTTTTGACGGAAATATGGCAGTACTACTGAAATCAGCTGATAGCTTATAAGAAATGTAGACTCTAACAACATTACTTATTAAACCAGAATATGTTTTTTAGCAAAACTATCACACAATTCATATATATACTGAAGTCTGAGGCTCTTTCTGCTCTAGAAAAGTTCTGGTAACTCATTAACAATATGACATCAACAACACTAACATCACTCTCCTCAGCTCTACCATTTGCCAGACTGAGAAACTACTAAATGTGGAGCCTAGTTTGGGCTTTACCAGTAATTTCCAACAAAACCTTGGAGACATCAGTTCACTCCTTAAAGTCTTTTTCCTTATTTTAAAAACAAGACTATTAAATTACTATCTCCCAACTTAAATCCCTGCACTCACTAGGACCTGAAAAAGTAATAATGGTGGAAGGCAAGATAGTATGGTGGTTGGATCAGGGATTTAGCTCAGTGGTTCTGGCATCTGCCTTGGAAGCACAAGGTACTGAGTTTGATCCCTGGCACCACATACCACAATGGTGGGCGTGGTGGCTCACGTCTATAATCCCTGCACTTCGGAGGCAGAGGTGGGAGGATTGCTGTGAGGGCCAGCCTGAACTACAAAGCAAGACCCCGTCTCAAAAAAAACCAAAACAAAACAACAAAAACAAAAAGATAGTATGGTGGTTAAATACATAGGTTTGTGTTATGGTTTGCATCTACATGTCTTTCTAAAGCCTCATGTGGGTACAGGTGGGGCTTTTTTGAGGTGGCTAGATCTAGAGTATCTGATGCTGGGATTAATTAAAGATGTGATGCTGAGATTGATTCAAGGTGTAAAACTAGCATTAAGGCTGTGAGTGGGGACATAAAGAGGGCTCTTGTCATTTGCTGCTGCTTTGCTACTTCATTGCTTTGCTACCTTCTGCATGCCATGAACCACTTTTTTACAATGTTACTCGGCCACAGTTAAGGAGGCTGCCAATTATGAAATGAAATCTCTACAAACTGAGATACAAGCCTTTCCTCCTTTAAATAGCCTGCATTTACACTTAAAATGAATGCATTTTTAAATGAATAAATAGCTCAAGAAGCTATTTTTAACAATATAAGGTAGACAAAGAGAAGGAGAATACACCAAGTCAGACTACATAAGTTCAGATCTTCATTTTATTTCTGTCAAAAAAAACTTTGGACAAATTATTTAATTATTCTCAGGCCTAATTTCCAGTAAAACAGAACTAGCCAGCATAGTTGGCCATACCTGTAATCTCTGAGCTTGAGAAGTTGAGGCAGAAGCACTGCCACAAATTTTAGGTCAGCCTGGGCTACACAGTGAGTTCAAGGCCAGCCTGAACGACATAGCAAGTATCTATTAAAAGACAAATGAACAAATTTAAAAAACATACAACTAAAATCTTAAAAAATAAGAGTTGTTGCAAGGATTATAACAAGGATTCTGGCGCCACTGAACTACATCTCCAGCCTATCTACTGATTATTTTTAGTATTTCAAAAATTACACTTATGTGCTCACTTCAGCAGCACATATACAAAAATCACATTTATCTACAAGATGACTGCAGTGAAAATATTATGCTGTTTTGCATTAGACTAGAATTATATCAGTGCATTAAGGCAATAAGTGGTTATCTCCTATGGTTCAATACAGTATAGAAACAGTGACTAGATCATCTGTCATGATCTTAATTATTGCTTAGAGTGACTAAAGCAGGTTTAAAACACATTAACAATTACATTAATTACAATTTATGTTGGATGAATAATAAACTATAATTTATGTATGAGTGATAATAAATTCATGAGGCTTCTTTCTAATAAAAAGGTTAACATAGCTGATATGTTACTACATGATCCAGCAATTTTATTTTGAGGGCCTAAAGAATATTATACACCCATATTCACAGCAGCAATAATTCAGGTGGAATACAAATATTCACTGACAGAAGAATGGATTTTTAAAACTCTATACAGTGGAAATATACCATAGTCTACAATACAAGCTTAAAAAGGAAATAAATTCTGATACATGCTACAACATAAACATTGTGAAATAAGACAGCCACAAAGAGATCAACACAATATAATTCCTCTTATATGAGGTTTATAGAATAGTTAAATTTATAGATGGAAAGTAGAAGGGTGGTTGATAAGCAGTGATAGGGGGAGGATATGGTGAATTTAAAGGATACAGAATTTCAATTTTACATGATTAAGAGTTCTGAAAATTGTACAACAGCATAAATGTATGTAACATTACTTAACTGTATGTACACTTTAAATAGTTAAAATGGTACATTTTATGTTATGTGTATTTTTCTATAATAAAAAAATTAATAATTAGCTGGTATGGTGTCCTTGGAGCAAGAACACTGCAAAGTCTTTATGAAAATGTTTGCAATTTAAGTTTTTTTTTTTTTTTGAGACAGGGTCTTGCTTTGCCTGGTCCTGAACTCACTATGTAGCCCAGGTTAGCCTTGAACTCACAGCAATCCTCTTGCTTCTCACCCAAGTGCTGGGATTACAGGCATGAGCCACAACACCAAGCATTATGGTATGTGTAACTGGGGATTGAACTTGGGACCTTACACTTGCCAGAAAGATGCCAGAACCTCTGAGTTTTTGCATTCCAATGTACTATTTAAAACAACTCACTGGCAGATTTGGTCTTCATTCTTCAGTTGAACTATGGTGATTCTAAGTTACCAGTCAGAGGCAGTGTGGTTTGCCTATCAATAATCCTCAGGTAAAGAATAAAGACAGAAATGGCAGAGAACAGAACTGAGGGACCAAAGAAGGCTGATGTGTACTCATGTTAAATAGGCTACTATTCAAGGAAGTTGGCAGCAAAGAGCCTGAGAAAAGGAAAAGAAGAGAAAGGCAGCAAGGGTTTACTTGTAGCCTGATGGTCTTCGTAGCATGTGTGTGACAGATAGCTGGTGAAAGCCTCTCTTATCTTGTGTTGCAGAGGCAAGGAAAGAAAATTCTTTTTCAATCTATTAGAATCTTATAATAAAAAAATATAAAGACTAAAGGCTTCCCTATTTTCCTTTTGCCCAGTTCTTCTGAATAGGATGAAAAGATAAATTCATGAAAGGTATAATATCTAGTTTGAATCATCCTAGGGTAAAAATAAAAGAGATGGTGAGATACTCATATCATCAGTTACCATGTATCCTCCATCCATGAAATTCTACCAGCCAGGTTACTTTCTCATACTGGGAAAAACTGCAATAAGGAATTTTCAAATATTTTTTAGCTTTCTGATAAATTACCCTCCACATACAGTATGACAATTCTTGGCTGTTTTTCTATCAAATACATTCTTAGGAAATACATTTCATTTGAAAATAGGGAATGTTCATTTCATTTGAAAACAAGCAATGTGCCTGTTTGTACTTATCCACTACTGGCCTAACTACCATGATAAAATGCTGTCTTTTATTTTTTTCTTCCATTTTCGAGAATCTTTTGAGAATCTTACGATATAGTTCAGACGTGCCTTGAACTCACTAGCCCAGGCTGGCCTTGAACTTGAGATCCTCCAACCTCAACTTCTCAAGTGAGGTACTTATAACCATGTACCACCATGGCCTTTGCAACTGTATTCTTACATAATTTTACAGTTTGAAACAATGACAAAATATGTATTTGATATTAAAACATAAAAAATAAATGTCTGCTGAACAAATGAAAAATCCTGAGTAATTTTTAGCTGGGTAATTCTTCTCTGAGGCCACAATTGAATCTTAAAATTTTCTTCCATCTCCCTTTAGGTAATACATCTTATATAAAATCAACTATACTTAAAATTCCACTTCCTATAGACTATCTTGGTAGAAAGAGTTGTCAGACATAAATATGAATACCATGTCTTCCACTTAATTGCTGGCTTAATCTCTTTAAGACAGTTTCCTTTTCTTTAAAATGAAATACCACTTACTTAACAGAAATGTTCTGAGGATTATTAATACACAGGTAGTCTTTCCTTTATAGGCTTCCAACAAGCAAAAATTTCAGTTATCACAGTTTAAATAATGCCAATCCCTTAAAACAGAATTCAAATTTCAGTTAACATTACGTTTTTTGGTTTTATTTTTGTTTGGTTTGGTTTAGTTATGTCAGGCTGGCCTTGAACTCATTATATAGCCCAGGCTGACCGTGACTCTGCAGTGATTCTCCTGCCTTGGCTTTCCCAAGTGCTAGGATTACAGGAATGGGTCACCACACCTCATAAAACTACATAGTAGAGGTAAGTGAATATATTACATGTTTTGCTGCTAGATCATCAGTTCACAAATCATTACCAAAACAATAGAAGAGCATCAAATCAGTGGTTAACCAACTCACTTCTGACAAAGGCTATTAGTGATGAGTCACTATATGCCTGTTATTCAGTTAATATAAGTTAATATTGTGTTGCTTGTCTGCCAGTGATAAACTTATGTAAAATTTTACAAAAGTAAATACCAGAAAGAAGAAACTGGTAAAGTGATGGAAGGACAGTGGAGAAACAAAACAAAAATGATAATGTTGGATGTGACATTCCAATCATATGCACACAGAGTTTTAGAAGAAACAGATGATTATGGAAGTATTGAAACTGTTATCTCTTAAGAATTTAATGAAGACACACTTAACATAAATGGACATAGCAATTGTGGCAAAAAAAGATAAGATCCCAGAAGAAGTGAAACTGGCAAAACTCTCCAAATTAAAGGAACTTTTAGAGAGATTTCATAATCTTGAAAGTATAGAGAATAAAATGTTGAAAGCTGATCCGAGCTTAGAAAAGATTTGCCAAGGCACGGGGAAAATATTCATTCCATGCATATATGATGAAAAAGAAAGAACTGTTCAAATTATCTGTGATAAATTATTTTACAAAGAAATAAAACTGTAATTCTCAACATTTAAAATATTTGTAGTCAACTATAAGAGGATTTACAATGTTTGACAAAAGCTTTTAAAGGTCACAGAACAATTGTAACTTTTCCTATTAATTAAGATTACTTTGTTTGGTTTTTAACTTGGGTGCTCACTTGCACAACCCCACACTACCAAACGAATGAGAACTGCCTCTATCTATAACTTGTGGCACATCAAAAAGCTATTATTTTACAATTCTATCTTTTCTTCTTGTTCTTACAATCTGTTCAAACAAAAAAGATTTTGAAGTGATACTGAGTAATACTAAAAAGATTTTTTAGGTGCTGAAAGTGACTAAGAACTACTACGTATCTGAACATGCAATTCCCCAAACTCTTTAACCAAAATACATACAACCTAATGCTGAAAGATAGTTGAATAACTTCAAGAGTTATTCAGTTTGTCTTTTGTGATAGTGGGATTTCAAGATCCTCTATGTCCCTCATTCCTTGAACACAAAGGCAAAACAATAAATATGTGGTAGAATTAATGACAAGGAAGCAGTATAAAACAACTTTAGAGTCAGCTGAGTACTATCTCTACACCACTTATTACAACCTTAGATAATCTGTGAAATGGGAATAATACATTCTTGTGGAAATTATTATAAAGCTCAAAAGATAAAATAAATGAAATGTTTAGTAAGTATGGCACAGTCAGCACTTAGATAATACTGTTATTAGACTTAATAAACTATTATTAAAGCTCTCACTAATCTAGTAATAATAAACCTGCATTTGTTTTGAACACATTTTAAACAAATTAATCAGCATATTTTTCAAAGATCTAAATTTACTCTAAGTTATTACAGATATCCCCTACTTGCTATGGTTAGACAACCTGAGCTCAACTTCCTCTAGGTCATTTTTTCCCAAGGTACATGTGCAAAGGGCTGCAGATATATTCATTCATCCTCTTCCTGCAACTCCTTGTATTCCTATGTTAAAGTCTTTTATAGTCTTGTCAGAGTTCCTCTTCTGAAGACATTGAGAACTAAAGTCATTTCCCATTTCTCAGAGCTATCGGCCAGAATACTAGTATCTTGCTTTCTTGCGCTCCACATGACTCAACTGCCAGTTTTCTCTTTTGATTCTAATCCAAAACCTTGGTTCTAAACTTAGTCATTATTACTTATGCAGACTGATAAAGATGCAAGGCATCTAAAGACTAACTATTGCACATTCCTTTTTCCTGCTAAACAATTAACTCTTCATAAATGAGTGAGTCGAACAATGTCTACTTTTAACACTTTTGGTGACAGAAAGCCTGCTTATCATCTAAGCCAACCTGTTCCATAATGATATCATCATTGATTAGAACCTTTTTTCTTATACTGAAGAAAAACTTTCCTTACAATTATTCTTCTCCATCCACTGCCCCTAGAGAAACAGAATATTCTAGAGAACTTCCAGATTCTAGAGAAACTGAGAAAGTTAAGAACTTTTATGACAGTCTATCCAATATTTGAAGATTTTTAAGTAAGAGGAAAAAAGTTACACATTTCCAGCTCAGATAGCATGATTTTAAATCCTCTACCTTATGGTCATGGCTCTCTGGACTAGGTGTGGACTTGTCAAAAATGATCTAACAATTGATAAAGTACTTCTTTTGTTGATATTTGGATCTGCCAAATAAGTATACTATAAATGAACCTTTTACTCACATTTCTCCACTATTATATAAAATTAATTTAAGGTAGCATCTCAGAGAAAAGTGATTCTCAGCCTAAATTATGGTCTCAAGAAAATGGTACTAAGAATCTTGCAAAGAGTTCTTTTCTGTTTTTTGAACTTAGCCAACTTGGACAAGAATAAAGTATGATCATCTGGCATAAAAGTCTTATCTCTTTCCTATGAAGCCAAACACAGATTGGAGAAGAACTAGACAATGAGGAAAGTTATCTAAAAAAGTTTTGCCTCATGTCCCACGAAAGTGGATCCACTTAAAGAAAGCACTAATAGTCACAGTATATTCTCTAAATCATGCCTGAAGCAAATACCTTAAAGTAAGATCACACATTATGCTCTCAAAACTTGACCCAAGTAAACAATTGAAAAAGAAGTGGCAAGTTTCTCCTAGCTCTGAAGGAACAATTAACTAGGAAAATGCAGAGAGAGAGAGAGAGAGAGAGAGAGAGAGAGAGAGAGAGAGAGACAGAGACAGAGACAGAGACAGAGACAGAGAGACAGAGAGAGAGACAGAGAGAGAGAGATGAGAGAGAGAGAGAGAGAGAGAGAGAGAGAGAGAGAGAGAGAGAGAGAGAGAGAGAGAGAGAGAGAGAGAGAGAGAGAGAGAGAGAGAGAGAGAGAGAGAGAGAGAGAGAGAGAGAGAGAGAGAGAGAAACTCAGACTTGGCCAGGCCTTCAGTGCCTGCCTGTCAGGCCAGTAGCTAGAAGTGGAACCTTAAGTCCTCACAGGTATATTCAGGGGAAGGAGTGTCCTTAGATGACCATTAATTCCTGGGAAGTCAGATAAGGCACAGAGTACAGCAGTAGCAGGGACTAGGTCCCCTTGCTCTTGAAAGCCTGGCACGAGGCGGGAGGTAGATCAGGTGCTCCGCCTTCTACTTCTGGTGAAAAATGACGGTTGGACAGGCATACTCAGAGTGCGGATGATCTCTGGTACCTGAAGACATGGGGGTGGGGTGGGGTGTTGAACTTCAGAAATCGTGAAACTCTTCCCTGGAGGAGAGCAAGGGGGTCTAATAAGAATAAAGAGGAAGATAATGACCTTAGAGTTCTCAGACTTGGAGCAAGATGCAGCTCGGAAGTGTTACTTCCCATGAGTGGTGGTGGTAACAGCTGAGCAGGTGTCCTGGGCCCACATTCCAATGGCAAGGCCTTTTACCCCAGCCTCTTCTCAGGCTCCCCCCTCCCCGGCTGTCCCACTTGGCCGCTCAGGTAAGAATTCCTGTTCTGAACTCCGCTCCGCGGCTTTCTCCTCTGGTCCAGCAGAGGGTCCTGACTTCCTTTCCGCCCCAACCTGACGGACCCCCGCCGCCAGCCCAGGTCCCCGCGGGCCCTCACCCCCCTCTCCGCTTCCCGTCTGGGCCTGGAGCCTCCCATTGAGGCCAGGTTCGCCCTCAGCCTTCTCCACACCGCGTCTCCCCACAACCCGGCGCTCTCGCTCCTCGCCTCAGGCCACACTTACAGAACTCGGCGATGTACCAGGTCACGGCATAGTTCTCTTCGCACCAGTCCAGCGTGGAGGTCGTGAGACCCCAGTAGCCCTCCCGGTCCACGGCCGGAGCCATCGCGCCGCCCCGTCCCCACCGCCGCGAGGAGCCACTCTCACTGCTCCCGGCTTGGCAGCTCCCAGGCCGGCTCGCGCCCCAGCGGCGCGCGCGCTCCCTGCGCCCCGCCCTCCTCCCCAGGGGCGGGGCCAGCCGGGCTTTGCACGGACTCCGCGCGGCCCGGTGGGAGGCTCCGCCCATCGCGCTGCTTGGCTGGAGGCCCCGCCCACCGAGCTGCTCGGCCGCTCGGGCAGGCGCACGAGAGCGCTAGCTCTGGCGGCGTCCTCCTCATCGCTAGCGCGGGGCGGGGTCCGGATTTGGGAAGGACGTTGGGTTGTGGGCTGCGGGCCAGGCTAGGCGCGGCTCTGGAGTTAGGTTGATGCTTCCCAGTACCCTGGAGGCTCTTTTCCGTCAGGATGTGTCTGAGCCTCTGGTGTGTAGGCGGTTTAATTGGGGCGAGGTGGATGAAGTCTTCTCTGTCAAGCTCCTGCTTGATGAAACCTGTGCTACCGAAATGTCTAGCATTGTCCGCAGGCCTCACACGGTGGGGCCCCAAACGAGCACCCTCAACCAATCCTTAAGTTTCCGGGAAACAAAAAATGTATATAATGATAAAATATATAATGATATACATAAATAAAAACTTTCATATATATATAAAAGTATATGATGATAAATGTATATAATGTCTTCTAGTGACAAAGGGCAAGGGCAGCAACCCAGTACCGAAAGGGGAGGCAAAGTTGGGAGAACCTAAAAATGCTAGATAAAGCAGAGTTTACCGTAGGCTTTGGTTACTGTGAGCAGAAGTTTGTAATTGTGCTCCACTCTCCAGGCAACCGGCAACTTCCCCGCACTTAGGCTGAAGAGTGGCAGTAACTCCACAGAGTTGCCAGAGTTCGCCTTCAGCTCTCTCAAACTTTCCCCTAACTGGGCATGTGCTGGGTCACCTCCCTTATTCTTGCCTTTGTGCCCAAATACAGTACAGCTGTCACAGCTTTCCTCTCTACTCCATTTGGTAACTCGCCACTTGTCCTTTGAATTCCAGCTGGCTGAAGCCCTCCCTGCCCTTTATTGACATTGTACCAGGGTGCTGCCTCTTTTGGAGAGGAGGACATAGCCTTTCTACAAAGCGATCCTACTCAATGATAGACGCAGAACCTTTACTTTTGAGGTGCAAAACCTACAAATAGAGGTAATGTACTTTCATAGAAATAGTAGGATACCTGAACTTTTGTACAAAGATCAAGCTCCTGCTGTGTACTAGGCCATGACAGGCTGGACGTTGGAAACACACGGGAAAACAGAAAAAAAAAAATCTAAGAAGGCAGCCTACAAAGAGATAAATAAAAGCCACTGAAGTGCGGGAAAGCTTCCATTTCTAGGCCTTTTATTTATATTTTCTGTGCTTTTAATATATAATAATCAAAATATACAACTTATGAAAGAATAAATATTGGCACAAAATATATACTCAAAAGTTATGTAAAATGGTGAGGAAACACTTTTGCATAATGCTAAACTATGTTATCATATGACCTGGAAAATCTGCATCTAGGTATATGCCAGGAGAATTGAAAATGTCCATTTAAAAACTTACACAAAAATGGTCATAGGCCAGAGATTTATCTCAGTGGCTCCTGTGCCTGTCTAGCAAGTGCAAGGTCCTAAGTTCAATCCCCAGTAACCACATACAGCAATATTGGGCCTGGTGACTCATGCCCACCAGCCATCAGTACCACATACCACAGTGGTGGGTGTGGTGGTTTAATGCCTGTAATCCCAGCACTCGAGAGGCAGAGGCAGGAAGATTGCTGAGTTTGAGGTTTGCCTGGGCTACATAGTGAGTTCAGAGCCAGCCTGAACTACAAAGGGAGACCCTGTCTCAAAAACAAGAACAAAAAACAAAAAACAGTGTTCATAGAAGGATTATAAACAATAGCCAAAAAGTAGACACAAACTAGTTCATCAGCTGATAGATGGATTAAAAGGTCACCCATCCATACAATAAAGTATTATTAAGCAGTAAGGAGTGAGTCAGGTGTAGTGGTACAGGCTTGTAATTCTGGCGCTCTAGAAAGCTGAGACAGGGAAATCAAAAGTTCAAGGCAAACCTAGACAATTTAGCAACTTCACAAGACCTTGTCTTTTTTTTTTTTTTGACCTTATGCTTGCCAAGCAGATGTGGCACCATTGAGATACATCCTGGCCTGTCACAACATAAAAAAAATAAATGACAAAAGGCGGGAGGTGTAGCTCAGTGCAAAGGCCTGGCTCTAGTACTGGGGAAGATTCTGGGCAAGGGGGAGAAAATATAATATGCACACATGCTACAACATAGATGAGTCCTGAAAACATTGTGTTAAGTCAAAGAAGTCAGGACACAAGGGGCACATATTACAGTATATGACTATTTATATGAAACATCCACAATAGGCAAATCAATATAGATAAAAACCAAATTAGTTGTTGCCTGGGGCTAACAGAGGCAAAAGGAATGGAAGGTGACTGCTAAAGTTCTGGGGATGATGAAAGTGTGTGCGTTTTTTAAATTGAATTCTTTATTGATACATTTAATATACACATCATGATCACACTCAGAATTGGGAATTTGTACCAGTATATGACCTGAGTTATTGTTTTTTAACCCATTCCTCCTACCCACCCTAAACTCCCCCACAACCCTATATACAAAACAGAAAAGGAAAGGGGTAAGTAATGAGGGGAAAGAAAAAATATGATGTTAAAAAAGAAAGAGTTTTAAAATTAGATTGTAGTGATGGTTGCACAACTGAATATACAAAAAGAAACTATATTATATGAACTATATACTTCAAATGGAAAATTTAGAAAATAGAAACAAAAGCAGGATTAACAATAATCTCTCAAAGTCCTACCAACTGCCAAATACCTGTTGTCACATTTCAGTGTATGTTCTTTCAGTATTTTATTTTATGTATTTATTTTTCTTTTAGTTTTTTTGAGACATAATCTCTGTGATTTAGGCTGTCCCAGAACTCACTATGTTGCCCAAATTAGCTTCAAATTTATAGCAATCTTCCTGCCTCTGCTTCCTGAATGCTGGGATTACAGGTGTGAGGCAACACACCAGCACTGTGATGTGTGGTGCCAGGAACCTTGTGCTTGCCAGGCAGACACCAGAGCCACTGAACTAAATCCCCAGCCTCCTTCAGTATTTCAGAGAATTTTTTACATGATAAACCTAATTCTTAAAAGTTCAATTCTTTGTCAGCATTTCTCATATCATTAAAATCTTTGTAAGTATATTAATAGTTATACCACATTCAATTTTATAGATGTGCCACAATTTACTTAATTATGATATATCTACTTTACTACCCCCAATTGAGATCATTTTCAGTGCCTTTACAGATGTTCCTCAATTTATGAGTTGACATTATCATAGTATAAAAGTATACCTGTACAAATCTTCTCTTTTTTTTTTTTTTTGAGACAGGGTCTTGCTTTGTAGTTCAGGCTGGCCCTGAGCTCACTATGGTGCCCAGGCAAGCCACTGCGAACTCAGCAATCCTCCTGTCTCTGCCTCCCGAGTGCTGGGATTACAGGCGTGAGCCACCACGTCCAGCAGGCCAAATCTTCTCATTTTGAGGGGGGCAGTACTGGGGATCAAACTCAGGTCCTTGTGTTTCCAAGGTAGGCACGTTACCACTTGAGTT
The DNA here is from genome assembly GCA_004025085.1 of Thryonomys swinderianus. Lineage (NCBI taxonomy): Eukaryota > Metazoa > Chordata > Mammalia > Rodentia > Thryonomyidae > Thryonomys > Thryonomys swinderianus. The sequence goes on along the minus strand of PVIC010004819.1, from coordinate 26,139 downwards.
AAGCCCCCAGCCCCCCAGTCTTCTTTTTTAGACTTTCAGTACAACAGTGAATAAATTACATTACATTAAATAGCTCGTGCTGGATGATTTTGCCCAACTATAGGCAATGTAAGTGTTCTGAGCACATTTAAGATAGTCTAGGCTTAATTCTGATGTGTGGTAGATTATATGCATTAAACACATTTATTACATAAATTGGTCTTTTATTTATTTGGTTGTTGTTTTACTCACAGTGATAGACAGGGTTTATCAGACATACCCTCCACAGTAAATTGAAGAGAATCTGTATTTATTCTCCTACTTCAAAAGAGAAACCAAATTTTGAAAGTTCATATTCCATTTGAAAATTCCTTTTACTAGTTTATGGCTTAATGGAAACCAATTGGAATCTGTTTTTTCTTCAAGTTATGTAGTACCATTCCACAAATGCAAAGGAAAATTTGATACCATGAAAAACAAATATATAGGCTCACCACAGGTTAAGTCTCATGATACACAAGTTGCCTCTGGCCTTTCTTCTGATGTGCAGTCAGAGTGTTATCCATTGTGCCACTGGCTTGTGCCCTAGCCCTCAGCCTTCAGAACCACTGGACATGGTTATGACAGCTCCTCAACACTTTTACAAAATCTGAATAAGTTTAGTCAATTTTCAAAGATGGTGGTTTAGCTCAAGTAGTCCTGCACCTACCTTGGAAGCACAAGAGCCCAAGTTCAATCCCCAGTACCACACACACACACACACACACACACACAGTCAATTTACATTCAAATCAGCAAAAATGAGTTGAACATCTATTGTAGATCAAGATTTAAAGCCAGTGTTAGGAATGTGAAATAGAATAGCTTAGCTCCTGTTTTTGAACCTGGTAAAAATTTAACTGCCAAAATAAATAGGACATGAGACACTCACCAAGCTAGCAAAGCAAGCTAGCAAGCAAGCTAGTAAATTTATTTTCTAATTTGTTCTTCAGTATTAGGGTACCTCTACACTTAGATATATCCTCAGCTCTTTTCATTTTTTTGAGATAAGATCTCATTGAGCCACTAAATTGCCCATGTTGGGCTCAACCTTATAATCTTCCTGCCTCATCTATCTAGTGCACTGTGATTATAGGTGCAGTTGGCTCATTTTCTAGTAAATATTTAATGAACTGTGACTATGTGTTAGAAATTATTCAAAGAAATAGAAGAGGGTAAAAAATGGATTTAACAGTAATTACAATAGCTAACATATATATATATATTTACCCTCCACCTGAGATTGCTCTTAATACTTTTCAGGATTATCTTTTGAAATCAGATCGTGCTATGAGTAGTATTCTTAGCCTTCATTCAGATGATGAAACTGACACAGCGAGTTAGAAATTCCACTCAAGGACATCCAGATAATAGGCAGCCGAATGAAGGCTGGAACCAAGGTTGTCTGTTGGCAGGGGCATTATCAGCAGTTCTGGTGCCAAATGGCCCAGCAGACACTCAGAAGGGGGTGTGCTGGACAGGAAGGACTGTGGGCTCTAAGGCCAGTGCTTGGATTCAAAATGGGGTGTAGGAATGAGGCTTGAGAGGTTCACAGAAACAGTTTTAGGAGCCACAGCGTTTCAAGCAAGAGATTGATAGGAATGCGTTTGCAGAAGGGACAACAGATCGAGCAAAATGGGAAAGACCAGATTGGTGGCTCCCAAAAAACCTGTCAGTGATGTAGTGAGCAGCAGTAGCATTGGAGAGGAAGGGGCAGATTTACAGATAATTAACCTGGGAATCAACAGGGTTTCAGAGACTCTGGGAGGAAGGTTTTAGAGAGGAGGCGGTGAGTTTCTAGGCACCCCCAGCTTCTAGAAAAACTAGATTAATCTGGCTGCAGTTGGTGGATGGCAGTAGTTTGTCAGAGCACCGGGCAGAGAAAGCAGGCCACAAAACAGGCTGCCAGAGCTCGAAAGGGCAAGAGAAAGGCAAGAAGGATAAACATTCAGAGTGGCTAAACTTGCATGCAGAGGTGGAGAGCATCAGAATGAGAATGGAATAGAATATTAGGCCTACTACACTGTAATGAGGCCTTTAGTGTTTATATTAATGACATTAACAGCATTCAACAGAAAGGAATGAAAGATCCAAATCCATGTGTTGGCGAAAATAGGTTTTTGGATTGGAGGTTTTTGGAGTGGAGCAGAGAGAGAGAGGAGAGAGGTCACACATGTCAATTAGAAGGCTATGGTGAGTAATATGGCAAAGTCTGGGTCAAAATGAATTACAAGCCACGTCTGGGGCAGTCTTGCAAAGCTGGCAGAGAACTCCAGGGGTCCTTGCTTTATGGAAATCAGAGAAGAGCTAAAGTTTATTCCATAGACTTCAGAGCCTAAAACATGCCCATGGGAGGTAAGTAAAGTCACCATATATATGATCACCAGCCCTTGAACAAGAACTTGGAAAAGTGTTACAAAATAACTTTCATAGAGTTGAGTATTCACTGACTTGCCCTGAACAGATTGTTTTGTTTTGAATGAGGTTATAGAAATACCAACAATAACAAAGAAGTCCAAAGACACCTGGCCTGTAAACAAAAATTCTTCCTTTCGACATTGCCTATAGGCTGAGCTTTCTCTATCCTTCAACCAATAAAAATCATTTGCATGTGTGTATTTTAGAGTGCCTAGCTTTTTCATATTCAGTCCAATACTGACACTTACCATCTAGATCTTGATCTGAATTTTTTTTTTTTTGAGACAGGGTCTCGCTTTGTAGTTCAGGCTGGCCCTGAGCTCACTATGTAGCCCAGGCAAGCCTCGAACTCAGCAATCCTTCTGCCTCTGTCTCCCGAGTGCTGGGATGACAGGTGTGAGCCACCACGCCCGGCACTGTGGTATGTGGTATTGATTGCTGGAGGGTGTGACTCCCCACACCCAGCACTGTATGTGGTTACCAGGGATCGAACTCAGGATCTTGCGCTTGCGAGGCAGGCGCTGGAACCACTGAGCTAACCCTCCGGCCGGATCTTGATCTGAATTTTATCTCTAACCCAGAACTCTTTCCAGAACCTTAGCTTTTGAATAAATTGTGACGCTTCTCCCTCGACCAGCAAGGAAGACGCAACCGCGAACTCTTCTTTCTGCTGTTTATTCAGGAATGTGCGCTCGAGCAAAGAGATCACCCTTTCACAGGCATCTCCCAGCATATATATATATATATATATATACACACACATAGTCATTGGCCAATGCCTGGAGGACACGTAGCAACCCGGGTTCCACGAGTTCCGCATTCCGCAACTGATCGCAGGCCTTGATTGATATCACCCGTGCTCGGTGGGAGGGCCCCCATGGGACCTATACAGGTAGTGGTGGTAAACCCGGGACAGGCGGCCGTATAGCGGAAGCAAGCCAGCTGATCAGGCAATACCTAATATGGACTTGTTTTTCCTCAGCGCCATCTTTGGGCGCGGTTGCCCTTTGGCTCTCCACAAAATTGGGATCATGCTTTACTCCAGTAACAGAAAGTTCTAGGTCCTTAATCCTAAATAACAGATTTTTTTTTCCTCTGGTGGTAGACAGGACACTACCTCAGCTGTACAAGCCAGAATTCTCTGTCTTCCTGTCCTTTGAAGAAGGCTTAATCTTCCTGGTTACAAATGGGCACTTCTTGTCCAAATCTCTCAACCCTGTTTAAGCAGGAAGAAGGTAGAGGGCAAGGGCAAAAGAAAAATGTGTCTGCTGGGCCTATCCTGTTTTCAGGAAAAAAGTGGCCTTGTCAGAACCTATATACAGTGATATCCATTTAGATCTGTTTGCAAAGAACAAGTCTCAGAAACAATCAGAAAGTCTGAGCAGACACATGAGTGTAGGAGAGTAACTACTTTAGTTGGAAACAGCACCATTCCAAACAAAATTGTCTCTGACAAGAAAAAGGTAGGTGGCAAGGATATCGAGATGACAGCTGACAGGATACCCCAGTGACTTACACTTCCAACTATCTTTTGAGCAGCTGTGCTTAGATATTTCATAAGAATCTCAAATTCAGTATGATCTCCAGTGATCATCATTTCTCCTCCACACTGGCTCCCCTTTCAGTGGTTTCCTTATTCTGGTGAAATTCACTACCATTGATCTAATTTGTTGAACAAAGAAGCCTTGAATGCTCTTTCTCCCCACCCAGCCATATCCAATCAGTAAACAGCCTCTGTTTGTTCTTTTATCTATTTCCCTCTTCTTACATTGTCATTGTCCCAGTCTAGGCCATCATGACCTGTGTCTTGATAGTCTGAGGAAAGTCTTGTCCTATCCTATTTCACAACTCCCCCCCCTTTTTTGAGACAGGGTCTCATTTTTTAGTTGAGGCTGGTCCTGAGCTCACTGTGTAATCTAGGCAAGCTTCGAACTCAGCAATCCTCCTGCCTCTGCCTCCTGAGTGCTGGGATTACAGGCATGAGCCACCACACCTGGCATTTACATCCTCTTCTTTTCTTTGGGGCCGCCAGTTTTTTTTTTTTTTTTTTTTGTACCAGGGATTGAACTTGGGCCTTGAGTTTGTGAGGTAGACATCAGAACCGCTGAATTAAATTCCCGGCCCTTATGGGTCTTTTTTTTGGTGGGGGGTTGGTTTTATCTTTATTAGTACATTGTATATACACATCATGATCACACTTAATATTGGGAATTTTGTACCAGTATATGACATGATTTAATTCTCATTTTTTTCCATTCCTCTACCCAGCCCACAACTCCCCACCTTCTAAATACATAACTGTGTTTACCCTTTTTTATTACCATCACATTTTTTCTTTACCCCTCGTTACTCCTCCACCACATTTCCCTTTGAATATTTTCAGTTTCACTGTATCCATCATACATACGGTCTTTCTTAAACTCAAAATGATTAATGTCCTTCTCCAAATAAACAAATAGCTTTCAGTCATTCTCCAACACTTGTAAGATAAAGTCCCAACTTGTAACAGGACTGGTAAAGCTCTGTGACCTTGTTCCGGTACTCCTTAGGTAATGCTGTTGCATTTCTATGCCATTTTGTTCCCTGAAAGAGCTTCTTTTACTCCTGTTCCCAAAAGTTCCCTTCTTCTTTTACTCCTGTTCCCAAAAGGTCCCTTCAGCTTGACTTTCCCTTTTCTTTTCCAACACCCTTGCTTTTTCTGATTTTTCAGTCTTGGTTCAGACCAACCTTCCTCCAGAAACCCTTTCCCAGTCGCTCATTGTGATCCTTATCACTCGGCACTATCATCTTCTGTCTCATCGTCTTTTTCACCAGCAGACCATTGACTCTCAAACTTCACATCAGAATAGCTTCTTTTTCCATTCTACCAAACCTCAAAGCAAGAATCATGGGTCACTGCAGGGCAGATTGTCCAGGAACTGTGTCTTGAGAAACACTGAAACAAAGTCCAGACAGCAATTTCAAAAAAGAAATGTCTTTGTCTCCTGTGTGTCCCTAGTACCTAGTACAGAGCCATATATAAAGTGGGTCATCTATTTAACTCTGAGCTCCTTCACCTTCCTCTTCTCTATTACATTCAATAATGATTCCTAATTATTAAACTAATAATGATGAACTTGATAGGCAAACTGATCAACAGATCCATAAGTCAGTAGTGTCTCTTTCATTTATTCTTTATTGCCTGTGGAATCAAGTTCTAACTTTTGGACAGTTCTGTGATTAGATCCCAGCAGTGTCTATTTTCTCTGAGATTTTGAGCAATTTGCTTGAACTATATATGACTTAGCTCCCTTATTTGAAAAATTAAACTAATATTTGTATCAGCCTCTAGTAATAAATAAGTCCAAGGCACTCAAGACAATACTGGACCCAGTAGCAAGAACTCAATACACAGTAACCACTTATTACTATTTCTATTATTGCTACTAGTATTTATGCTAAATTCCAACCATCCATTTGAATATTTTTATATGGATTATTTCATTTAATTCTCCCAATAAGCCAACAAAATAGTTTCATTTTGCAAATAATAAAATAAAAAATAATAAAATATTGCAAATAATAAAAGACTCAGAGACAAATTAATTCATATTAGACTGCAGCAAGAAAAGATGAAATATGAAGTTGGGTCATAAAGAAACTTCAAATTTTATTAAAGATTCATCAAATGTGGCATCCAGATAGAAAAAGAACTTCCTGAATTGCTGTTAGTAACATGATAGGGACATAGACTAATACACAATCTTTTTGGAGCTCAATTTCTGGCAAAGGTAAAGATATTATTTATATAAAGTTTAAAACATGAAGAATGAGCTACTTATTTTGTGGATATTATAGTATGTATGTACTACATAAAAAACACACATTTCATAAACTCCAAATTCAAGATGACAATAACCTATAGGTAGAGAAAAGAATATAATTAAGACAAATTTCATAGATATTTTGATCTGTATTTAATGCTTTATTTCTTAAAGAACAGAAAAGAAGCAGATACAGGCTGAATATCCCATATCCAAGATGTTTGGCACCAGAAGAGTTCTGGATTTTGGATTCTATTGCAAAGTTTAGACTATTGCATAGACACAATGAGACATCTTGAGGATGAGACCAAGTTTAAACTCAAAATGCATTTATATTTCATATATATTTTATACACATAGCCTGATAGTAATTTTAGACAATATTTTTAGCGCACTTATATTTGGATTGCAACTTTTCACATGAGGTGAGATGTTAACTTTTTCACTTAAGGTATCCTGTTGTTGCTTAAAAAGCTCCATATTTTAGAGCCTTTCAGATTTTTGTAGAAATAGTCAATTGTATTGGAAAATACCCAAATATAAATGAGGTAGATGATAGGTGTATAGAGGTTAGTTGTGCTAGTCTGTTATTGCATGTGTTTTAAATACTCTATTTTTCTCAGTGCCAGTGATGAACCCAGAACTTTCACACTAAGCTACATCACCAGCACTTTTAAATTTTTAAAAAATTATTATTATTAATTTTAATTTAGAGACAGGGGAAGTTGCTAAATTGCCCAGGCTGGTCTGAAACTTGCCATTCTCTTGCCTCAGTCTCCCTGAGTCCTGGAATTACAGGTGTGTGCCACTATATTGGGCTTAAATACATGGTAGTTTCTAAAGGCTTTATCAAGAACACGTTCAAGAACTACTTTGGAGTTCAGAATGTTTGAACTCTCCTTTGGGCTGTCCCTGGGGGCTGCAGTTTGCTGTCTCTAAACCACTGGGGGCTTAAGCTTACAGGATCTTCCACATCCCTCTTGGCCACCATTCCCCCTTCTCCTAAACTGGTACGCCTGCTAGTCCTTGGCTCTGAGACCCAGGATAGCATCCAATGAGTACCAGGGTCCATCTCTTGGAGCCAGATCCAACCAGAATTCTCTGCATGTGGACCGCTGTCCTGCCCAGCACCACAGGCTCAACGCTGTCTGGCCCACCCACTCGACTGGCAGCATCTGTCCACTGCCAGGGCCCAGCACGCTCTGGATAAGCTACTCAGTCAGGGATTCCACTGCAAACCACAGCTCAAAAGTAGGTGTATGCTGCACACTGTGACTTCTTGCTTAAAGTTATCTCTGCTTTTTAAAAAAATTTATATTTATTGGTACATTGTATATACACATCATATCATGATCACACTTGATATTGGGAATTTGTACCAGTATATGGCACAATTTAATTCTCATTTTTCCCATTCCCCTACCCACCCCACAACCCCCCCTTCCTAAATACATATGTTTTGTTTCCCTTTTTTCTCATTATTCAGTAAACTTTATTGGTACATTATATACACAGCTCACAATCACACACAACATTGGGGAATTTATACAATATGTGTCACAGGTCAATTCTCATTTTTACCCACATCCCTGCCCACCCTCCTGTTTCCCTTTTTTTATTACCATCACGTTTTTCTTTACCCTTTATTACTCACCCCTCCACCACATTTCCCTCTGAATATTTTCTATTTCACAGTAACCATCATACATTCTAGAACTCATGAACATATTCAGTTTCTCATACTAGAGAACAGATATGATAGTTACACATCTGTGACCTATTTATTTCACTTATGAGTATGTCCTGAAGGTATGTCCATTTGAGTATAATGACTTAAACTTATAATTTTTTTTTTTGAGACAGGGTCTTGCTTTGTAGTTCAGGCTGGCCCTGGGCTCACTATGTAGCCCAGGCAAGCCTCGAACTCAGCAATCCTCCTGCCTCTGCCTCCCGAGTGCTGGGATTACAGGCATGACCCACCACGCCCGGCATTGTGATATGTGGTATTGATTGCTGGTGGGCATGAGTCTGCACGCCCAGCATTGTATGTGGTTACTGGGATTGAACTCAGGGCCTTGCGCTTGCAAGGCAGGCGCTGGCACCACTGAGCTAAATCTCTGGCCCAAACTTATCATTCTTTAAGGTGGAGTATACTCCATTTTATAGAAAAACCACATCTTTATTCAGTCTCCAGTTGATGGGCATTTGGGTTATTTCCAAGACTGAGCTATTACAAACTGAGCTGCTATGAACCTGGGTGCCCATATGTCACTATGATATTCTTTTGTATATATTCCTAGCAGGGCAAAACCAGGGTAAATTGGGACCTCTAATCCTAGATTTTTGAGGAATCTCCACACTGTCTTCCATAGAGGTTGTACCAGTCTACATTCCCACCAATAGCGAAGAAGGGTTCCTTTTTCTCCACAAGTTATCTCTGGTTTTTAAGTTTTTTATTTTCTTGGCACTAGGAATCAAACCTTGTGTATACTAGGTGAGCTTGCTAACAGTTGAGGTGTAGTTCTTGGCATTTTTATTGTATCAAGAGTTTGTAATCTACCTGAACCCTAATACTCTTAGATCAGTATTCATGGATGGGAAAAGTTGTAATTTGGCACAAGATATAGATAAGAACAAAAACCAGCTTATTAAACATTATGTATGATGTAATCCCATTTTAAAGCTCATACAGAAATGATTATATAAAATGGAACTAGGGATATTTTATTATTGACTATATTTGTTAATGTTCTAATTAGTATTTAAAACCAGTGTTTTTAAAAAAGAAAAGACATATGTGTTCTCAAAAGTCTCAGAAAACAAGGCATGTTGGCACACACCTGTAATCCCATCACTCTGGAGGCTGAAGCAGGAGGATTGCAAATTCGAAGCCAGCATACATCACACAGTGAGAAAGAAAACATCTTAGAAAAAGCAGACATGCACTAGAGGAGAAGAGGATATCCAGAGGAGGATAAACAGCCAGACTCAGGAATGAGGAAACTAATATGCAGTCTTACTTTGTGCTGAACTCAGTGTGACAGTCCTCTGCTGGTGACCAGTCTTCTGCCTGCGTGTACTGACAAAATACTTTGGTTTAGAGCAAGGAACGTGGAGTTCTTAATGGAGTTCACAGTGCTTAGGGACAGCTGGAGGGCACAGTGAAACTAAGCAAGGGACTAATGTTTATTGAACTCTGTGTCAGAGATCATTTATACATATTTTTCAATCAAATGCTTATAATTTTTTGAGGTAGATATCGCTGCCCATTTATACCTGAAATGCTCAGAATTAGGTCTTGATGAAGGTCACACACATTAAATGAAAATGCTAGAACTCAAATTTAAAGGTGGACTCACCACGCTGCTTCCTCAACGCATTTCCTTGGAAAAGGTCTCATGGAAGGAGTGACTTAACATAGTGAAAAATAAGGGTTCTGAGATTAGAAACTCTGGATTCCCTTCTTTCAGCATGAACCATTTGGTTTTCTTCTCTACAAAACAACAATCGTGATATAGCACTGAATGCCTGGATAGATTGGAAGTGCTGATCAGACCTCAAAAACCTATGTAAGTGGGCCAGAGGGTTAGCTCAGTGGTTCCGGCGGCTGCCTCGCAAGCGCAAGGACCTGAGTTCGATCCCCGGGAACCACATATAATGCTGGGCGTGGAGACACGCCCACCAACAATCAACACCGCATACCACAATGCCGGACGTGGTGGCTCACGCCTGTCATCCCAGCACTCGGGAGGCAGAGACAGGAGGATTGCTGGGTTTGTGGCGGCTTGTCTGGGCACCATAGTGAGCTCAGGGCCAGCCTGAACTACAAAGCAAGACCCTGTCTCCAAAAAACAAACAAACAAAAAACCTATGTAAGTGATTGTGGTTGTTAGAAGTTATAATTTAGGGTGCCTCTGCAGGAGACTGCACAGGGAAGTACTGAAGCAGCGTTGGCCCTCACTTGAGGGAAGGTGCAGAGCTGTGACAGATGGGGTGGCCTGGCTCACCTGTAGCCAGACACTTTACACAGCAGGGACTTCAAATCAGATCTGTAAACATTAACTGAAACTAATCCAAGCACTACATGGGAAGCGGTTTGGATGAGAATTGACCCTTTAATTAATTTTTTTTTTTTTTTGCTTTTTGAGACAGGGTCTCACGTTGTGGTTCAGGCTGGCCCTGAGCTCACTATGGTGCCCAGGCAAGCCGCCGCAAACTCAGCAATCCTCCTGTGTCTGCCTCCCGAGTGCTGGGATGACAGGCGTGAGCCACCACGTCCGGCATTGTGGTATGCGGTATTGATTGTTGGTGGGCGTGTCTCCACGCCCAGCATTATATGTGGTTACCGGGGATCGAACTCAGGACCTTGCACTTGCGAGGCAGGCGCCGGAACCACTGAGCTAACCCTCCGGCCCTTAATTAATTTTTTGTCACTTATCATTTCAAAACTCTGAGCTGGGCCCCAGGAAGATAAAAGAAAATGAAACAGTTTCTTTATAACGTGAGCCAGAGGATGCTACAAGAATTGCTGTGGAAATAGCTGGACCGATGCTCAAAGAGGTCCCATCCAGAAGTTGGATAGTGACAAACTGCAGAGTAAGTGGACTAATCCCAAAGCCATCACAGAGGTAGGCAGGGCTGTGGGTAGGCAGAGGGGGAGGAAGAGTCAAATACAGAGAAGGTAGAGAATGTGAGGTGGGGGACTAAAGTCTACGGCCCTTTGTTCTAAGTCAGTGGTCAGCATCAATTTGAAATGGGGAACTCGGTGGCTTTCAGAATCTAGAGGAAGGAGATAGAAATAAGTATGGGCGTGAAGGAGTGGTGGGATACTGTGAGGAATGGGGCTCACTGGGAAGAAAATATTTGTCTAGAGATGCATTCTTTGCTTAGGAAGGGGGTGAATGAATAGGTTTCCTGTCTGACATATTATTTTTAGGACATGGGAAAATTCATCACAGAGAAGTTTTTAGTACCCTTAGGTCTTTAGTCAGTTAGGTAATTTTATTCACCTGAACTTTACTTGCTTTATAAAATGACGCTGATACCTTATATGGTGGGTGTAATAAGTATTTGAATCAATAGTGTAGTACATGTGCCCAGAGAGGTGCATACAGGGATGCTCCTAGCTATGCTCTGTGTAATACAGAAACACTGGAAACCTCTTAATTGCCATCAATTCAAGGGACAAATAAATTACAGTGCATTCATTAAACAGAATACTATTCAGCCAAGAAAATAAATGAATTAGAATTCTACAGATCAGCAAAAAAAAAAAATCTCAAGAACATAACATTCCATGAAAAAAGTAAGCCACTGACAAATAGTGCATTCTAATTCCTTTTATCTAAAGTGTAAAAACATGAAAACCAAAAAATCCCTTAAAGTTACAGATATGTTGCAAATGAAGAGCGAGGAAATAAAACTCAGAAGGATGGGCATCTCTGGGTGAGAAGGAAGGCCACAGCATGGGGTCCGGTGGAGCCCGAGGAGGTTTCAGAGGTAATGGTAGAAACCGAATTTAGAGGCATGAGTTTTGTTACACCATTGCTCTTTACACTTTATACATATTTTAGGTTATTTTTAACCTACCTCATATATTCGCAAACAATTTAGAAAATCTATCCCACTATCAAACTCGTATGTTTGGCAGGGTCCCCTGCTGGTCCACCATCTGAATAGAGTAGTGTCATTGCTCTCAAGGGCTCATCTACTCTGGCCACAGCATAATGTTTGTTGACAGGATTACAAGATGGTTTCTAGAAATATGACTGTCATAAAAACTTTGAAAAGAAGTGTGGTCAGGTGAACCAGAGCATCCTGGAAGGCAGCTGGTAAAGACTTGACAGTGAATAATTTGTTTCAGTTTGAAATGAATTTGTGGATTACAGGCAAGAACTGAAGAATAAAGCTATTGATGCAATAAAGAGGGTCCAAGAGGTCAAACAGAAAGCTAATATAAATTTATGGTTAATAGATTGAAGAGAAATAAAGAGCCACACAAAGCTGAAGACACCAAAGAAATAAAGCAAAATGTCCATTGTATTCTGGTCCCTCTTATAGGCAAAGAAAATCAGTTGGACCCAAAAAACAAACCTTAGAATTTCTGAAGTATTGATTTATTTATAACACAGTGCCACTTAATGATTAAAATACTTCTCTTCTACATTGCTGAGATCAAGGACTGCACTATGCTGGGCTCTCAGCAGCCTTTATAAGCTGCTGGCTGACCCAGTGTTCAGGGCTGGAGGGGATTTCCTGAGGACTTTGCCTCTGAGAACCACTGAGCGGAAGCCTGTCCAGGAGCTTCGGGAGAGCCAGATCTTTTATGACGTTCAGTACAGCTGGAGGGACAAGCTTTTCCTGAATGGGGACTTTAGGCTGGCTTCACTGCTGTGAGAGATGCTTATGCTCTGGATGAGGCTTCTCTTGGAGAGAAGGAAGTTGAGGGCACAGCTATGTGAAACATTACTGAGATGGTCTTGAGTGCCTACACATGCATGTTGTCTGTTCACCAGGCTGTCGGGGTAGTGAAGGCACAGTTAATGAGGATCCTGTGCTTGATGAGTTCCCAGGTCAGTGGGGGGAAGGCAGAAATGAAGCAACATTTGTTGCTTTTGGATTAGGTCCTGAATATATTTGCCAGAACTGATATACACAATCTCTTTTCATCTCAAAACTACAGGCAAATGGAGGATTGTCTTCATCTTTCAAAGAAACAGGCTCTCAAGGTCAAAATCCTTCTGCCTAATTGAGAGAACTCAGAAAAGATGGCATTTTATCTCCAATACCAAATAATTCATGGAAGCATCTAAACCTTTCTTGCTTTCATTTTCTCATTACCTATGTAGATAACAGTAATCATATGACTGACTAATACTGAAAGGTACTGGGAATTGTGTTACATACCTTACATATAATTTAATTAAATTAAGACAAATACATTATTATCCCTGTTATGGTAACAAATGGAGACATAAAAAGTTAAGTAACTTGTTGGAAGTTACAAGTTAAGTTACTGGTTGGAAGTAATTGGAAGAGGCAACATGAACTGAGGAAGTTTTGCTCAAGTCCGTGTTCTTAACCTATGCACTATATAGAAATAATGATAAACATCTAAATGACCAGCTATGCTTTCCTATATATGAGTATATTAAGTGTCCTATCCTGCTTGTTCCCAGGGTTTATATTTACAGGTTTATATATTCATCTGGTAGTTGTTGAATTCATGTTCAATGGCAGATCAATACTTGGCACATGGGGGAATCCAAGGTACCCGATGTGAGAGCCTACCCCAGGTCTGCACAGGACACAATCACAGGTACAAGGAATCAGGAGGAATTTAGAAGCTTTAAGCAGAGGAATGACATAGTCTGAATTCAGTCTGAGCATGATCGTTCTGCCTGGTATGTAGACTACCATAGGAATTTAAGTGTGGGAGTTGGACAAATGGTTATTACAATCATTTGGGGGAAAAACACAATGGTGACCTTACTGTTGCATTACAGCTTTGTCTAAGGGTCCTGGATTAACCCCTGGAGAATTGTGAGACTAGAGTTTTCCACTCACTTTTGGCTTCACCATTAACTGAAGTTGTTCGGTCTCTGGATAAATCTCTTTAGCTGGGCCCTTGTGAATACTTGGCCTGAGTGTCTTTAAGGTCCCTGTCTGTTCTAAGGTTCACTGGCACTACTCTGCTTTCATTTCTCAAATCACGTTCACATGCTGTCTCAATGCTATACCATGACCCTGTACAATTCTGCTAACCTCCACATTATTTTCTTTTAGTCCTCCTATCCTTAACCCAGCAACACTGGTCTTTTGGTTCCTCAGTTAGTCAAGCTTGTTCCTACCTGTTTCTGTTGTTTCTGAAGCCTAGAAAGAGCTTGCCTTTGATCATTAGATCGCAAGCTCCTTTTCAGCCTTCTGGTCTTACCTCAAACCTCACCTTCTCCAGGAGGCCATTTCTGACTACTTTAACTTATGTGGATTCCCAATCATGCCATGTTACTTCTCCTAGATTGTTTCTCTGAGAACCTGAATAAACTGAAATCATCTTATTTAGTTGTTTATATTATTTTTAATTATTTTTCTGTTCCATGAAAGCAGAGACCTTGACTGGCTTTGCATTATGATACATTATGATGCATCACACATGGTAGATACCATGCCATATCTATTGAATGAATAATTAAGTGAATAAATGAGCCATCTTCCATGAGCTTTTTATGATACATAATCTAAGACAAAACCATTTCATGAATCATAAGTTTTTCTAAACTTAAGTAAAAGCTTGGCTCTAAGAAAGGCAACAATCATGGATTCTTCTTGATTAATTTTCTAAATAGAATTAAAAACAATTACTATTAGGTGAGAGCCAGGCATAGGTATACTCACATGCCAACTTTGCTGCTTCCTAGGTGTATGAGTGCATACAGGGCCCCATAACTAGTTTATTTTCTTCCTCCTCCTCCCCCCTCCTTCTTCCTGTCTGTTTCCCTCTCTCTCTCACACTTTCTGTCTGTCTGTCTGTCTGTCTGTCTGTCTCTCTCTCTCTCTGTTCCCTTTCCCTCTCTCTCTCTCCCTCCTCACCTCCCCCAGAGTCTTGTTCTGTAGTCCAGGCTGGTTTTAAACTCATTTTGTAGCCCAGGCTGACCTCAAACTTGCGATCCTTGTGTATAGGAACCAGTCTACAAGTTCAAACCTGACCAAGGGATGACAAGAATGAAAAGTAAACAGACACGTAATCAGGTTAAAATATGGAGAGGCAGGGCGCTCTTGACTCCCTTTGACATAGAGCCCCAGGTGACTGGTGCATCTAGGCTTTATTCACTCGGACACAGGCACAGGTGATTAGAGTTACACAGGATTCATTTGTCTCCCTCACTCCGTGGTACTTGTCCCGGTAAATAACAGGCTCTCAGGTGTTGTACTTTTCCCTGTAGGGAAATGTTAGCACACTTGCAGGCCCTCTTTCTTCTTAGCGCTCACCAAGGAGTTCAACTAGGCCTCCATCTTCCCATTGGTCTCCCCCAGCCCTGCTTCACCCCTCTGAGTGCTGAGATAACAGGCATGTGCATCATGACCTGCTTGGGTCACGTAACCTGATGAATATTCATTTCATAGCTGTGACACAGGTGCGATAACATATCTGAGAGAAGGCAGTAAACTAGTCACTGAGGCTAAAGTCCTTGGGTAGGAGATGTGTTTGTTGAACTAATGGTGAAATCTACTCCAAGGCTCCTGCGTTAGTTCAGGCTGCTATAACAAAACAGCAGACTTGTTGGCAGCTAAAGCAACAGAAATTTGTTTCTCACATTTCTGGAGGCTGGAAGTCTGAAATCAGTCTGCCAGCATGGTGGGGTTCTTGGGAGGGTCCTCATCTTGGTTACATTTGTCTTCTTCTCATTTTATCCTCTTAGGAGAAAAGAGGGTAGGAGAGCTTTCAGGGATCCCCTTTACAAGAGCTCTTATAAGCATATCACCTATCCATAGTGCTATTGTTTAGTAGTACTGGGGATTGAACCCAAAACTTTCATACTAAACTTCACTACCACCCCCTATTGAGTCAAGGTCTTGCTTTGTAGTTCAGGCTGGCCCTGAGCTCACTACGTAGCCCAGGCTACCCTTGAATTTGCCACGATCCTCCTGCCTAGCGCTGGGATTACAGGCACAAGCCACGACACCCGGTATTGTGATATGTGGTACCACGGATCAAACTTGGGACTTTGCACTTGCCAGGCAGATGGTGGAACCACAGAGCTGAATCCCTGGCCCCACCTCTTATTTTTTATTTTTATTTTTTTTTGAGACAGGGTCTTGCTTTGCAGTTCAGGCTGGCCCTGAGCTCACTATGTAGCCCAGGCAAGCCGCCGTGAACTCAGCAATCCTCCTGTGTCTGCCTCCTGAGTGCTGGGATTACAGGTGTGAGCCACCATGCCTGGCACTGTGGTATGTGGTATTGATGGCTGGTGGGCGTGAGTCTCCACGCCCAGCATTCTATGTGGTTATCGGGATCGAACTCAGGACTTTGCGCTTGCGAGGCAGGTGCTGGAACCACTGAGCTAAATCTCCAGCCCCCCACCTCTTATTTTTTAAAAAATGTTGGGGCAGGGTTTCCCTAACTTGCTAAATTGCCCAAGGCCAAGTTTGAACTTGTGATTCTCTTATCTAAGCATTCATTGCAGGATTCTGGGGTCACAAGCACACACCACCACATTGGGCCCCAAAGCTCCATTCTTTTTTTTTTTTTTTTTTTTTTGAGACAGTGTCTCACTTTGTAGTTCAGGTTGGCCCTGAGCTCACTATGTAGTCTAGGCAAAGCTCGAACTCAAAACAATCCTCCTGTCTCAGCCTCCCAAGTTCTGGGATTACAGGTGAAAGCCACCATGCCTAGCCCAAAGCCCCCTTCTTAACACCATCACAGTGGGAATTAGGATTTCAGTGCATGAATTTGAAGGAACACAAACATACAGTCCTTGTTGTTCAGGTGAGTACAGTGTAGCTCAGAGAGGCAAAACGCTCTCCAGATCACACAGTGTGAGGGGTGGAACGCAGTTGGGAGAACAATTTAAGGAGCTTTATATTCTCTTGGACTCTGCTGTTTCTGTTTTATTGATTTCTTATTCTGGATCCTGCCCAGGGTTGTTTACACATGCACAGGACTTGCCAAGACTCAGAGGGATTTTTAGGCTGCCAGGAAGCTTGTGTCAGAGGTAGTAAACAAAGCTCAAATACTTCACAGGCTTTAGAAAAAATGTTTACATACGGGCTTCCTAACTGGCTTACAATGGTAAACTGTCTCTGAAATAAACTCTCACTGACTGGACATGTAGACACAGTCACACCCCTCCATCCACCAATCTCTAGCCATGGTGTTGCCTAGTTTAGTTCAGTTCTGATGCCACCTAGTGCCCTGACTCTGCTGGCCCCTGGGCCCAGGATGACCAGTAGGTCACAGACATAGCAGCACACAGGGACGTGGAAAGTGACCACATGCTGCAGTGTGAACTAAACCACAATAGATGGAAGCACACAAAGCTAGGGGAGCCTGTGTGGCCCAGGCAAGAGGAAGGCCATGGGGAGGGAGACATTCCTGGACAGCAGCCATCTGAGTGTGTTTTGTTTTTCTTCTGTGAGTAGAATTTTCTTGTCCTAGTAACATGGCTTTTAACCAAGCCTGGAAAACTTGTGGTGTAGAAGGAATAAACTACTTCAAAAATAATTTTGATTCATTAGAGTTTGAGCGATTTGGATTTGTCCTTGTTATAGATAAGAGGTTAAAATGAATCTTTAAAAATGAGGACTTTTAAAGTTAAGCTGTTTTTTTTTTTTTTTTTAGACAGACTCTTACTTTGTAGTTCAGACTGGCTGTGAACTCATTATGTAGCCCAGGCTGGCCTTGAACACGTGGCAATCTTCCTGCCTGTGCCATCCGAGAGCTGGGATTACAGGTGAGAGCCAGCATGCCCGGCTAAACTATGTTTTTTGAGACAGAGTCTTACTGTGTAGTTTAGGCTGACCTTGAACTCACTATGTATCCCAGACTGGCTTTGCAGTTGTAGCAATCCATCTGCCTTGGCCTCCCCAGTGCTGGGATTACAGGCATGTGCCACCACATCCTGCTAAAGTAAGCTATTTTTTCAAGTTTCTCATGCTGAGAGTAAAAACTGTCACACCCCAGCCCCACAGCAAGGAAGGTCAATAGAACCAAACTTGAAACATTGCCTGGGCCCTCTTATGGGCCAAAGCCTGCTTAAATGTAACTACATATTTTCTAGCTTTTGTTCTACCTCTTCTATAAATTAAAGCAATTTAACCAAATTATGAATAAACTCATTTTTCTGTTTTTATGGACTTTCCTTGGACTCTGGATGGCAGGTGGGTGAACAAGTCTAAACAGTTATGAACCAGATTCAGGCTTCTAACTGGGCTGCCTGTAACAATGGGATCTTGATATCAGCATTTTTTTATCACAATGCCATGTATACAATCCTTGAAACAAAACAAAGTATTATGGTGTGTGCAAAGCATAACATTCCACAAAAGAATAAGTCTGAGGCAGGCTACTTAAATAAAATCTATAGGTCTTTATAAGCACAGCTCTAACAAAAACAAGCCCAGCACTAAATCATTACCAGAGTTTGTGCGAGTATGGTCACTTGTTCCTAGCAGCTAAAAACCTGTGTTATGTTTTCTAGTGCTGCGCTAGAACCTAGGGTGCTGTATATGCTAAGCACATGCTGTACCACTGAGCTACATCCCTGGTACCTCTAAACCCACTCATTGAAACTTCCTGCCAGAAGCAGGGCCTGTAAGGCATATGCTTATAATAGAGATTGAATTCATTAAAATGAGAAATCTGATCTTGGGTCTAAACCTAAAACTAATTTTTCTCCTATATATAACAAGAAGTATCTTCACAGATTCTTTGTCTGCATTCTTGGCTTCCCCGAAGAGTCCAACATAGCAGAAACAGTAATTGTTCTTGAAGTCACCAGACCAGCACCTAATCCTACCAGCCCAAGGTGCTTCTACATGATTGCTTTGCAACACTCACTTGCTGGAAAATACTGCTTGTGAATCAACATGATTAGCAGGTAATATGGACCCCATTCTCCCCTTTCCATCTGTATGACAGCTATTTTCCTGAAAGAAGCATTTCAGAGAAGAGACTTCTGGGTCTTCATAGGAGAAGAGAATTTAGAGTAGCTGCTTCTTCAGGAAGTGCACAGAGAGCTGCTGGCTCCTCTTCTTTTCCTGCTGATGTCAAGAGTTCCCATTCTTCACAGTGCCTCTGACCCCTTGCAAGTCTACCCCGGCACACTCTTTTCTGCAACTGTCCCGACAGTCTCATGGATTAAGACATATGGATGACAGACGTCGCTTCCTCTCATGGGGTCAGGGATGAAGGAATTCATAATTGTCGAGACCCCAGGCTATAAGCCTCATGCCAGATACCTACCATATGTCATCTGATTTCTTCCTCACAACAATCTCTAGAGGTCAGAAAGCCCTTTTTTCTCAAGGCAGTTTGACTCTGACTTCACTTTTCAGGAGAGGAATTGGGAGCTCAGAGATATCTAAGGTTATCTGGCTAAGAAGGGCAGAAAGAGAATACAATGCAGCCTACGGTCTTTCCCCACTGAGACTCAGGAAGTCAGATGAACAGCCTCAGCATAACGGATGCAATGTTCTTACTGCTGTAGAGTGTTTGTCAGCCCTCCCTAGCTGAGTACAGGAGGCCCTGTCTCAGGACCATACGAATGATGCCCACTTGGTGAGTGTTCATTACAAGCCAGGCACTGTGCCCAATGCCCTGCAGTGTTATCGCTCCAAACTTCTCTCATATCTTGTGAAATGAGATTTTGAAATTTAATTCTTCAGGTGAGAGTTTGAGGCCAAGGTCATGGGATTTATTAAGCAAAGATCTGGGAGCTGAGTCTACTTCTTGTGATCCTAGGGGTGTAAAGTTAATATAGCCTGATAGGGCTGACTCAACTTCCTGCTTGTCAGAGAGTCTCTATGGTGGCATGGGATGTGCTAAGAGACTAAAACCCTCACCTTCAAGACACAGGGAAATTTGAGACTTTGTAAGATTAACAAGGAGATGACAAGGCCGGTTGTGGTGATGTGTGCCTGTAATTCTAGCTGCTTGGGAGGTTGAGGCACAAGGGTTGTGAGTTTGAGCCCAGGGTAGCCAAGTTATCAAAATAAACAAAAAACAGTATCAATCAAACAAATATACACAGAGAAGGGGATAATGAGGCTTTCCCTGAACAGTAAACCATATTGTGTATCTTTCCACTTTGCCTGCACCCTATCCCAACCCCCATGTGGTATTTTTTTTTTTAAACTAAGGCCAACTGAAAAGGGCTTTCAGGGAACCATTCAGCAAATTTGGCCTGTGCACTTTGATAATTAGTGACTGTAGGAAATGATCCCTGATTCATACCTAAAAATGCCTACGGGTGAGGGAGACTCAGCTGGAGTGGCCACAGGTGTCTAAGTCTTGATGGGGTGGAGAACAACCCACATTTTGGGTAGAAAAGATGACTGGGATTGCCATGGCCCAGGTGTGTATTTATGCCAGGGACTGGATTAAGAGTCTCAGCTCAAGAGGACTTTCTAGAAGGGAAGATGACCCTTTAGAAGGGACAGACACGAAGTAGGCTGAAGAAAGCCATAGCATTCATTCAGCTACAGAAGGGGAGATTCAGTCAAGGGACTGTGACGAAGCTCTCCAGTGACAGAGGGGCTAGGAGGGATCCAAAGGCCCTCACGTAAGACAAAAGCCAACGATCATATAACTATCTTGCACATTCTGGCCCCAGTGCTAAGAATTATAGCTGCAGCAATCAAATCAAATTCACCAGCACCTACAGAGAGGGTGGAAGCTGGGGATGACAAACTAGAAAATAGGGTGAAAGTGCCTAGTTCACCACAAGGACCTCTTTATGACAGTTGAGCTAGTTGTCATAACCCTTTGGACACTGTGGTGAGTCACTGCATCCCGAGGCCAAGAGGCATCATTCAAATGGTTTTCTCATACTGATTTAGTGTTCCACATCTGGAATAAATAACTTCTTAAAATTTTCCTATATTCCTAATACTTCAGTCTAATATCCCTTCAAATGTTGTCCTAATTTGCTTTGCCTGGGGATAAAGAATGGAAAGCGCCTGTTGCTTTAAATTGACTCCTGATTCTGCTGTGGTAGTTCCGAACCAGTTTTCGCCTGTCTCTGAGCGCAGATGCCCTGAAGGAGGAGCCTGGCCCCGGGCAAGGGTCTCCAAGCACCTTTGATAGGAGAGGGATTGTAGGCAAAGCCCAGTACGACATTAATTTTGTGCTGGGGGCTGGCTGCAGAGGGTATGTAAGGAGATGAGGGAGAAAGCCTGTGCCCTCAGGCAGGGATCATGAGGCACAGTATCTTCCTAAGGGCCTGAGCTTGTTCTTAGCTTTGCATCTTTTGAGGCTCTCGGTTGTCAACCTGTCTCAGGTTGACTTGGTTCCAAGAGACTATTGTACCCAGCTACCTAACGCCAGAGGAGATCTCCAGATATCGGAATGAAGGTGGGAGGCAAGTTGCTCTTAGAAGGGAAGAGATAAATATGACTTTTCCATTTTCATATTTATTGGAATCAACCTGGTTCAGCCACCATGCTCCTTTCTGTGTATAACTTGAAGATTAAATTCAAACATTTCGGGAAAACAAGAAAACTCACACCATTGAATGTCAATCACAATTTTGTCCTTATTTCAGAAGGGAGCACGAGAAAGCAGGGTTTGCAAGCTGTGGTTACTCTCAGGAGAGGCTGCCTTGGTGTGTTCCGACTCTCCCCCAGGCCACTCCTCAGAGCTGGGTCCTGTACCTGCACCTCTGACCTTGGCCAAGATCTGTCTCCACTGCCACCGGGACTCCTGGGAATCAGGTGTTCAGGGCCCGGCGAGGACACTCGGGCAGGCTCTGGATTACAGACCAGGGAGGACCAGGGTCTCCAGATGGCTCCTGTGAACAGCCCGGTTTTGGAAAGGAGTCTGTGAGACCTTTCTCAGTGACACTCAGGCTAGGGTAGAGGGCACTTGCAGGACTGACTGGACACGAGTTTCGGGGTGGGATACAAGATACGGTGAATTCCTTTTTAAATCTCCATCTGTGTCCCTGTCCCTTCCACTCCCTCTCTTTGGCTCTCTTCTGCTCTCTGTCCTTCTCTCTTTCTCTCTCTGGACTGAGGGCTTTTGTACTGAGCTTCATCCTTAACCCTTTTTTACTTTTTTATTTTAAAAGATGATGTCTCCCTAAGTAGCTAAATTGGCCAGGTTGGGCTCAAACCTTTGATCCTTCTTCCTCAGCTTTCCAGAGTGCTGGGGTGATGGGCACGGCCTGCCACAGTGGGCTTTGAAAAAAACAAAAGAAAAATTCTTGTTATTACATAAGTCAAGTGTGATCATAATGGAAAAATATAGCTGAGGCAAAAGAAAAATATTAGAATCCTTCATTTTGGTTTGTAGTATGACAAACAGATTTGCAGTTTGGCAGTGTGATGCAGGCATAGCACCAAGCCTCTCTGAGCCTCGGAGTCTCCATGTTTCGTGGGGGATAGCACTCCCTCGCCTGTCGTGAAGCTTACCTACGGGTGTCCCTCAGCACAGGGAATTTTTCAAGGGCTCCAAGTTAAGAAGACAACAGACAAAACAGAAATCCTTTTGGTTCAATATTTTCTATAGAAAGTGCCTTAAATCTTCTCCAGTGTACAATGGATGGAATTTCATGTCGGCTTGAGCATCGGGCTTAGGCTCTGTGAGATACATGAACCTTTGAAACCTAGGCTTTTACTGAGCGCTCATGAAAGGCCACGGGATGTGGAAACCAGGCTGAGGCAACAGATGCCTTGTCACTGTGAGGCTCACCTGGGGGTGCACTTAGCTCATGCAGCCCCCATGATAGGTCAATGGTTGGTTCCCCACCCCGAGTTCAGAATCACATGACAGCGTTGCTCAGGGCTCTGCAGAAGGGTTCATGGTGGATTTTTGCTGGCCCCGGACCATGCTGTTTCTCCTTTCACAGTGTCAGTTCAGGCTCCACTTTCTTCCTGTGGACTTGGACTCAGCAATTCCATTCCTGCCTCACCCTCACTGTTGAAGCCTTTCCAGCATCTTCTCAGCAGGGGTACTTTTCTGAATGTCTCCCCAGAGCTCCAAGGCCTGCTGTGGCCCCTGCCTCCTTCATGAAACCTCCTCTCCTGTTCCAGCCCAAAGTCCTGCCCCAGGACCACCACAGTGCTGTCTGCTCTCTCAGGGCCCAGGTCTTACCTGATACCATGCATGGATTAGCAGGGACTCTTGTGGTTTTGATAGAAGTCTATGCATTGCTTAAGCCAAAGAGTGCATTTGAAGAAGTGAACTTGTGTCTTTCAAGCTCGGCTAGGTAGAGATCTAACATGATGTCATAGTTAGCACTCTCTATTCCATAAATTCCAGAGCTGGTTCTTACTGGCCTGACTCTGTTCACATGGTCGTCTCTGAGCTAATCACTGCACATGGAGAGATCTGGTGCTCTGATTGGTCAGGCTGGGTCACATGTACATTGAGCACTGGGAATGGAGAGAAGAGACTTGTCACTTGAACTAAGTGTGGAGAAGGTGTGTACCAAACATGAGTGGCCCGGATGCTGCTCCAACTACACCTGCCTCTGTAATCATCATACCTAGGGCTGACTTTACTACCAGCTGTAGCCCTGCGTGCTCCTGCATGCCCATATCCAGGGTTAGCCACATACCCCTTGTGCTATATGAAGGAGCCAAATATGGCAGAGTGGCACCAAACAACTCTCGCTCTCTGGGATATTCTGAGACTTTAGAGGGAGCCCTGCCTTTCAAATTTGAGTCACAGGCATCTATTACCCTTATTCTGTATGGGAAAGGGTGAGTCCTACTCTCTTGGGGGAGACATTTCTACACAGTCTGGCCTGGTGCCATCTGAGAGCATGAACATTGCTTTGCTAGGGACGGGAGACCCTGCAAGCACCAGCTGGGAATTGGGACGGCCACTTCCCAGAGCCTGAAGAACAGGAATGAGAGACTTGTGTCCCTTCTGTCACAGCCCTGCTGTGAGGTGTGAGGGCTGAAGCTCTGCCACAGTGCAGTATCATTTACTACCACCTGTATATCATCTAGGGACCACTTTGCCATCACTGGTTACCTGGGCTTTGGTAAAATAACCCCAGGCACAGAAATACTGGACAGTAGTCACAGGCAGAGACAGGAGCCTGAGGACTGGGAGCAACACGTGCCTGGATAGTTAGCAGAGGCTTCTCTGAGAAGGTGGCATTTGAGCCCAGAACTAAATGCTGAAAGGAGCCAGCAGTAGGAAGAGGAAACTGCTCCAGCTAGCACAAAGAGCAAGAGCAAAGGCTCTGAGGTGTGTCAGTCTCCCATTTTGGAGGCCGCAGCGGAAGTCAGACCAGTGTTGCCACATGAACTCTGAGAGGCGGACTGGAGCAAGGGTGCGGTGTCTGAAGGCTGAGGTCAGTCTGCCCAAGGGAGACTGCTGTCAGAGAGATTTGAGCTGGCAGACCAGCACCGTTGAGATTTCTTTGGAGCGTGAGGGAACAAAAAGAATTTGGATTAAGAGAGAGGGAATAGGCATGCCAGTCAGGGAACTGGGCTGGTGCAAGAGGGCATCGGCTCACGGGCAGGCCTGGGAAACAGCCAGGTCCTGAGCCTCTTAGGTTACTATGGGCACCCAAGGCTTGGGATTTTGCCAGTGCTTTCCCAGACATCGAAGCAATGAAACACTACCCTCTGCTGGAAACTCTGAGCATTGCACCTGGTTCTTCAGGCTGCACCAGTGGGGAAAGTCCTCTGAAAATTTATGGAAGCATCCAGAACGTAGGAGCTTCTGATCTGGAGCTCTTGAGGCCTTCTCCTGGCCTTGATAGATCTTTGCTTGCTTGATCCTAGGGACAAGGGTCCTACGCTTTCCTGTGGAGGTAGCCTGTTCTGACCCTGGACAGTTCAGAATGACCTGGCCCTGGAGGGATGCTCTTGACTTCCTCCTGCTCTCAGTCCCACCTTCTGCATGAATCCCTGAAAGAGTGACTCAGCTCCTGAAGGATACTGAGTGCTAAAGACTGCCCCAGGCTGGCCTGATCTTCCTCCACCCCTCAAGCCGGTCCTGCCCTGACTATCTCCCAGGGGAAGCTCCTGGTCAAAGAGTAGCCCTGAGTTGGGGTGGGGGGTCCCCAAGAATCTAAGTGACACAGAACCTATGATTTTCTCAAGAAAGTCCCTGCATATTTCCTCTTTGTCACCTGTTCTCTGCCTGCCTGCACCTCTGTGCCTATGGACAAATGTACTAACTCCTGGTCCCCCCCACCCCGATAAAGAGGGAGGCCGACCATGGGCCCGGTGACAGCAATGGTCACAATGAACACAGGGGCAGGTAGCAGAACTTTTAGAGTTGAAGGGTCAATAATAGTCCAGATTCTTGTGTATGATAAGGAAGGAATTGCCAACCATATATGCAGCAGTAAGTAATAAGCAACTATGTCTATTAAAGATCATGGGATGTTGGGCTGGAGCTTTAGCTCAGTGGTTCTGGTGCCTGCCTCTCAAGCGCAAGGTCCTCAGTTCAATCCCGGTGACCACATGCAATAATGCTGGGTGTGGTGACTCACACCCACCAGCAATCAACCAGCAATCAGCACCACATACCATAGTGCCAGGTGTGGTGGCTCATGCCTGTCTTCCCAGCACTCAGGAGGCAGAGGCAGGAGGATTGCTGAGTTCGAGCCTGGGCTCCATAGTGAGCTGAGGGCCAGCCTGAACTCAAAGCAAGACCCTGCCTCAAAAAAAAGATCATGGGAAGTTGCGCTCAGGGTCAGTCCCTGTCAACAAAGGTGCTGGGGTGACAGAAAAGCCCTGCACACCTGGTGAAAGGTAGCAGTAGCACCATAAAAAGAGGGAAGGAGGACAGGTAACTCAGGCTTTCAGAATTTAAAGGTCGGACAGCTCTTCTTTTGGTCCCTCCACTGAATCTGTTGCTCATGTTTTTGCTTAGGACATTGGGCATCTCCTAGGGTTTTGTTATTTTATTTTATTTTTTTACCTCTTGCAGAATAAAGGAAGCAGGAATAACCTTTGGGTGCTGTTTAGAGTTAAGTGGAGGTTAATGACTCACTTGGCTCCTCTGTTTTGAACTGTACTAAAGCCGTAGAGACCAATGGGCTGGGCTGAGGTGTAGCAGGTGCTGGGCTTCTCTGTAGGACTCTGGGCTGCCCAGCCCTGCGTTCACAGGGCCTTCCACAGCTGCTGTCCTGCTTCTGCAGTAGCTACGAGGGAAGGTGTCTTTAGGTGGGGCCGGAGGAGAGGAGGAGAGGAGAGGAGAGGAGAGGAGAGGAGA